>CM060270.1:24024994-24028549 GCA_030684275.1 Acipenser oxyrinchus oxyrinchus
TCGACTACGCTTGTCCCAAGAGCTGAGCAAAACGTGAACCTCCCTAAAGAGTCCCCTCTGATCCTGCCATTAACGATGTACAGACCCAGGGCTTGACAGAGATGCACTAATTCTCTCCCGTTCTTGTTTACGACAGGGTCAGGGTTGTTTCTCTGGATTGTAGTAGGTGAGAGGTACAGAGGGCTCTTTCCAAATACATGCCTGTTACCCTGGGAGTTTATACAGTCAGGCTCTGAGCCTGTCCTGGCGTTAAAATCCCCACAGAGCAGCACATTCCCTGGACCTGGAAGTGGCTGATCTCTGTGTGGAGGGTGTTAAAATATTCTTCATTATAATAGGGGGATTCAGAAGGGGCGTGTATGCTGCACACAGGTAAATATCATTTTCACACTGGGCTAGTCCCTTGTTAATTTTGAGCCATGTGTGTGTTTGGCCCTGTTTGATTGGGCTGATGTAGTTGGCGAGCTCCTCTTTGTACCACACTATAATCCCCCCTGAGTCCCTGCCGCGCCGGACAGTACTCCGTTTGATAGAGGGCACTATTACCTCCCTGTAGCCTGAGGGGCAGTGAGTGATCACGTCTGTGCGGCACCACGTCTCTAACAAAATGAGAACGTCTAAGTTATTTACATTTTTAATAAACTCAGGGTCTGTGCTCTTCAGCCCGAAAGCCGAGGAATACAAACCCTGTATGTTCCAACAACTCACTGAAAAAGATCTCATGTTTATTTTTGCTTATATATATATATTTTTTTTTGTTTGTTTTTATACTTATTAATTCTAGTGAAATATAATGCAAACAGCAACACAAAAATAGATTTTGGTACTTATCTATACTGTATATAAGTACACACATACACATATATACCGTATATATACACACACATACATATATACATACATACATAGAGATATATACATATCTATAGATATGTATGTACAGCGAATTTTTTTTTTTTTTTTCTTTTTAACTATATATATGCATGCATATATACATACATATATATATATATATATATATATATATATATATATATATATATATATATATATATATATATATTTTTATTTACCTGTTTATTTATTACTTTTTAGTTTTCATGTATATTTTCAATGTGTATAGAGCTATCCAGATGTATACATACAGGCAGTGCTGTTCCCGGGTGCAGTGGAGCTCAGTTCAGCAGTCTGGAGCACAGCATGCTGAGGAGCTGCCTGATCTCACCCAGCTCATTGGGGGCGTGGGGCGGCTGGGCCAGGGCTGCGGCGTAGCTGAGCTGCTGCTGGGGGCGTTGGGCCTGGCAGGAGGAGGCCTGGGGAGGCGGGCCAGGTGCGTGGGGGCTGGGGGTGCTGCATGGAGGGTGTGGGCGCGGGGGTGTGCTGTGGCACCTGGGGGTTTCTTGCTCCGCTGGGCTCTGCTGGGGGTGTTGAGGCGGGGCTGGTTGGGCCACGGCCGAGGGCTGCATCCTTCAGGGTCCTGGCGAATACCCCTACCCCTTCTTGTTGAGGTGCACCTTGTCGTACAGGTGCCAGGGGCCCACAGCAGGATGGTGTGCCAGGTGCACATTGGGCAGGGTGGCACAGCCCTGGCTAGCTCTGTGTTGATGGCCTCGATGATGTGTGGGGGTGTCGGCTCGTGGTAGCAGTGTGGAGATCACCACTCTGGAGTCGGGGAACTCCAGCGAGGCTCTCTCTGCCACTCTCTTCATGGCTCTGCCGGTGTGCTGGCGCAGGGAGCCCAGGTCGTTGGTGCGGTGTGGATGACGATGCAGGCTGGGCTCCCCAGAGTGTGGCGGTCCAGCAGCTGCAGGGCCCGCTCCGTGTTCACACAACTTATCTTGTTCACCTGACGGCGGGGAACAGCCTCCGGCGTGTCGAGGTATTTCCCATTGGAGTCAATGAGAAGGGCCACTTCTGCTTTGGTCTTCCTTATGGCTGGTGTGTTTGGGAGGGGCTGTGTGTGAGGGGGCTGTGTGTCAGGGGGGCTGTGTGTCAGGGGGCTGTGTGTCAGGGGGGCTGTGTGTCAGGAGGGGCTGTGTGTCAGGGGGGCTGTGTGTCAGGAGGGGCTGTGTGTCAGTGGGGGAGTGGAGTGTGTGTCAGGGGGAGGTGGGGGTGTGATGGCTGTGTTGTGTGTGGTGGTGCAGGGAGGGGCTGTGTGTCTGTGGAGCTGCTCCCTCATCCCCTGCAGCTCCTTGGTGTGGGTCCTCTCTCGCGCTTCATGTCCTCCATGACACTGGCCAGCTGGGCTCTCAGTTCTTCGTTCTCCAGCTGCAGGTTTCTCACCTCGGTAATTAGTTCACTGACTGCCACCCTGCTCTCTCTCTTCACCTGGCTCACCTCGTCTCGCAGCTGCTGGGTGAGGCTGGTGTCGGACAAGCTAGCCAGGGTGAGCTCTCTGAACTCAGCAAACTCCAGCTCCAGCTGGGCCAGGCTCTCCGCAGGTGCTGGGTGCAGCTGGGCAGCTGGCTGGCGTCGGGTGTGTCATCTGTGATTGGTGCTGTGTTTTCAGGGCCGGGGTCGTCAGGGTCGGTGGTTGCCGGGTGTGTTTTTCTCTCTCCACCTCGTCTTTCAGGGGTTGAAAGGACTCCTCAAAGAGGTCAAGGCTGGCCTCATTTCCCTGGATCACCACAGTCCCATTGAGGTATATGTTTATAGTTAGGACTGTGCTGTCTGGGTCTGAGTCCTCTCCCACAGTAATTTGTCTTCCGTGCCAGATCCCTCTTTTTTAATGTTTCTGTGCTTGCTACATATAGCAGCATGCCAGGTCTGGGGGTGTTCAGTGTGGAAGATGAGGTTGTTTTTATCCTCTTGCCTCCTGTGTTCGTGTAGTCGGAGTACAGGCATTCAGGGTTGTCTCTCAGCACACTGAGCTTGTGCTGCCTCCTGGTCTGTGCATTGCTCAGCTCTGCAGGGTACTGCACCTCCCTGCTGCCTGCACTCTGCTTCGTCTCCATGGCAACCACAACAACTTGCTACACTTAAAGTTCCAATTTCAAACCGTTGCTTCCAACTGCCGCTGCTTTTTTGAATTTGAACAGTTAGAACCACTGTACTTTTAGACTAACTACACTTTGTTTATATTATTTGTTTGTATTTTATTTTATTTATTTATTTTTAAATTATATTATTATTATTATATTTATTTATTTTTAACTGTAGCAGCTATGAGGCTTACCTTTTACCTCTATTTTCTTCTTTCTTTGATTTCTTTCTCTTTCTTTCTTTCTTTCTTTCTTTCTTTCTTTCTTTCTTTCTTTCTTCCTTTTTCTTTCCTAATTCTCTCCTCTCTTTCCTACTCTTCCCTCCTCTCTCTCTGTGTTTTTTTGTTTATTTCCTTCGCTCTGTGGATCCTGGGTAGGTTTGATTATTTTTCTTCTGTTTTCATGAGCTTGTTATTTTTGTTTAAATTATTTTCCTTTTCTATTTTAATTCAATATTTGTTTACATATCTTTGTGTTATTAATTTAGCATTCCATTTCACTAAGAAATAGTATAAATACAAATTCTTCAGGAGCACATCTTTTGGTGACTGCTCACACGGAATCTCTCTCTCTC
>CM060270.1:24741549-24806549 GCA_030684275.1 Acipenser oxyrinchus oxyrinchus
CACATTTTAGAGCACTTTCTCAGAAAATATGAGATGCTAACAAGTCAAGCAGTCAGGGATTTTTCCCTGGTTTCAGCACTCAAGCGAGCAGCTTTCTAAGAAAGTGATAATCTGAATGCTGCTGACACATTTCCAGAAACCTGTTGTAGATATGTCTGTATTCACCTTGCAATCTCCTGCCAATATCGAAATCTTTGAAGGGAAGGTTTAACATGGCTGTACATGCTCAATGCGACGTTAAGAACAAAGCTGGTTCTCATTGATGGAATGGTAATCCTGTGCTGTACCCTGCTGCCCAGTGCTGCACCCTGCTCCCCTGTGCTGCACCCTGCTCCCCTGTGCTGCACCCTGCTCCCCTGTGCTGCACCCTGCTCCCCTGTGCTGCACCCTGCTCCCCTGTGCTGCACCCTGTTTCCCTGTGCTGCACCTTGTTCCCCTGTGCTGCACCCTGTTCCCCTGTGCTGCACCCTGCTCCCCTGTGCTGCACCCTGTTCCCCTGTGCTGCACCCTGCTCCCCTGTGCTGCACCCTGTTCCCCTGTGCTGCACCCTGTTCCCCTGTGTTGTACCCTGCTCCCCTGTGCTGCACCCGGCTCCCCTGTGCTGCACCCTGCTCCCCTGTGCTGCACCCTGCTCCCCTGTGCTGCACCCTGTTCCCCTGTGCTGCACCCTGTTGTTTTAACATCTCTGATTCCATTGCTGGAATTCCTAGTCTGATGCGCTTTATCTGCAGATACGTTTTCCAACAAGCAGGGAACCCCTTATAAAAGCTAAAGAGCACAGCAAAGTGTGATAAAGCACAGCGGAAGCATTCCAAAGCATATAAAAACAAACCATGATAGACTATGGCAAAGGCATAGTACGCTATAACCATGAGAATGGCAGTATTTTATAACGGACTGTGCAACCACGGGACTGCTACCCCTGTCTCCACGTGGTGGTCCCGTGGCCCCCGCTCCCAGCCCCGTGTCTCAGACCCCCGCCCCGGCACAGCTGCTATAAGCCTCAGCGAGCCCACATTTTTTTCCAAGTACAGAAAACAGGAAGTGAGACATTTGAACAGGAAATACTTATGAAGTATTATTATGAAGACGAGAGAAAGAAAAAAAAACACGCAGGGCCTGCTGGTCTAAATGTTTGCCTCGAGGGAAAAGCACCAAAAGAGTGTATTGAAACAGAGATCAGGCGGTTTCATATCATTAGCAGTGGTTACACGTCACAATTATTGCTTCTTTTTGTGGTTAGAACAGAAATGGAATAAAATTACTTTAAAAACGAAATGTCTTTCTTTCCTAGATGCTGCAATTGAAGTGAATGAATTGTCTGTCTGTCTGCCTGTCTGCCTGTCTGTTTGCCTGCTGGATTTTGCCTTCCTGCCTGATATAAATGTTTTCCGCTGGGATTTCCCTTCACAGCATCTAGACTGTTGTGGTCACGAGTCAAGGGTCTATAGCAGCGCTTCCCAACCCTGGTCCTGGGACCCCCTGTGTCTGCTGCTTTTCATTCCAACTATTACTTAACCACACCCTTCAATGAACTGGTCATTTGCTTCATTAGACCTTTGTCATTGTTTTCAGCTTTTAAACAGTTGCAGAGTTCAAGTTACTTATAAAATGGTATAGCAAACTCAAACCCTGAAACTGTTTAAGAGCGGAAAACAATGAAAAAGGTCTGAATGAAGCGAATGACCAGTTCAATGAAGGGTCTCGTTCAGTAACTGAATGAAATCCAGCAGACACAGGGGGTCCCGAGGACCAGGGCTGAGAAGCGCTGCTCTACAGGATGGGACACAAGCATGTCATGTTTCCTCTGGAAGTTGTTTCACCTTCAATGGATCTATCACTGGGGGTATATTTGCAGAACTTGTCTGTTGCCACAGTCATTTTTTCCACATGCATCGAATCCTATGCAGGCCAGCTCGTGCCCAAATGTTTTTAATTTTAAGGTTGTTTTTCCTCCTTTGCATTCATTTTCTAATGTGAGCTCCGTCTTTAAACAAGATCATCTTTAAATATTTACTATAATGCCAAACAGCAAACGCAAGACTGAACATGTTTAAAGATGACACTCTCATTTAAAAAACGATGGCAAAATGTAGGGAAAATGACCTTAAAATGGGTTGATTAAAAACTGCTGTCAACTACATACCCTCTGACTTAGTGTTTAAGCCGATGGGAGGTTGAGTGTTATGGTTAGGGTCAGGGTTGAGAGTTTGCAGAAGGCTTGGGGCTTTGGTTAGGTCTCTTCAGTAGACTGGGGGTTAGGGTGAGGATCAAGGTAAGGGCTGGGGTTAGAGCCTTCACACTCAAACAGGCTTAAATGGAGGGCTAAGACAAGGTGAGAGCTTAGTGCTTGAACCTGGGCTCAGGGTAACTGATCATCACAGCAGACTGGCTCTAGGATCGGGAACGTGGAAGACAGCTTCTGCAGAGGACTAAGAGAATCAGGAAGGCATCAATCAACGCCATGCAGGCAGTCATTTTCCCTTGCATGCGCCTAAAACCAGCAGTGCATGAGCACCCTTCTCAAAGTTTACCACTGTAAAATTGCACTGTAGTTTTGCAGTATTCCCCATGATTATATAGTTTATCATAGTTTTCAATAAGGTTTACCATGCCTCTCTGGTCTTTACAATGCTTACCTATTCTTTACACTGCTCTGCTTTAACTGAGGGAACCTAACAGGGGCAGCTAGTGGAGAAGAGAGAGAGAGAGACAGAGGGACAGACAGGGTGAGGAGGGAAGTCATGCTACCCTTTAAATACCCGGTTTTATGTGCATTTGTATTTTTAAAGACTTCCTTCCCCTTTCTCATACTGTGCTAGTGAAGGGACTTCTGTGGTTTTCAGTTCTGTGTGGGGATGAACTATAGATGAGCTCCACTGGCCTGGCAATCTTCTCAATCTGTAAGGTATGTACAGCCAGAACACATTCACACCCCCTGGCTCTGCACCACCTCAGGGAGTTAGATCCGGTGGAAATCCTTTATTTTTAAATACAAAAGTAGAGGTTGCAATTCATTGTACTTCTGGGAAGTGAATCTACTTAGACCCAAGATCTGCAAAAACTTGTTGTCTATTGACTGCAGAGGCGGCCATATACATAAACTTTACTGAGCTTCTTTTTAAAAGCAAAACAAGTTCCCTTATGAATGTGTCTTGCAGCCACAGTCCCTCTCACCCTCTCTCCCTCTCCCTCTCACCCTCTCTCCCTCTCCCTCTCCCTCTCACTTGCTCACTCTCTCTCTCTCTCCCTCTCTCCTCTCCCTCTCACCCTCTCCCTCTCCCTCTCCTCTCACCTCTCTCCTCTCCTCTCCCTCTCACCCTCTCCTCTCCTCTCCCTCTCTCTCTCTCCCTCTCCCTCTCCTCTCTCTCTCTCTCTCCCTCTCCCTCTCTCTCTCCCTCTCTCCCTCTCCTCTCCCCTCTCTCACTCTCTCTCCCTCTCCCTCTCACTCTCTCTCTCCCTCTCACTCTCCCTCTCCCTCTCCCTCTCTCTCCCTCTCCCTCTCCTTCCCCCTCTCCCTCTCCCTCTCACCCTCTCTCCCTCTCCATCTCCCTCTCCCTCTCACCTTCCCTCTCCCTTTCTCTCACTCTCTCCCTCTCTCAAGGTGTTGGGCAGTCTGCCCGCAGCTCAGTTGAATAATTGCAGGTTTGTTAAACAAGACAAATTCATGCCTCTCCCTGCCCACAATGAAACTCTTCTTCCCCCTCAATGGTGATAATGAGACTCCACACACAGAATGCAAATGGCAGGCCTGCTCTCAATGGCTTTGGCGCTGTATTGAATCCGCATTAGCCTCCTGCCTCAGTAGACGTTGACCCCCTTTATTGAGCAGGTAACCAGAGAGGCATGCTGGCCTGAAACTGTCAGTCTGCAAGACAAGGGCTCTGCTTGTGCCAGTGAAACCACTCCTGAACACACACACACCTGAAAAATATGAGACAAGACACCTGCAGGCCCTGGAGCGCCAACTGTGCAGGGTACAGCACAGGGGCGCAGGGTGCAGCACAATGGACAGTGGAGAGGGGTATAGCACTGGGTACAGCACAGGGGAGCAGGGTACAGCACAATGGACAGTGGAGAGGGGTATAGCACTGGGTGCAGCACAGGGGAGCAGGGTGCAGCACAGGGGAGCAGGGTACAGCACAGGGGAACAGGGTAAGTATTGTTTTATTTTTATTTTTTACAACTGTGTAATACCAGTCATGCAAAATCTAAAAAACCTACAATTCCACAAAATACAATTCCACACAATTACAATTCCACAAAACCCAAATCCAGTGTCTGAATTTCCATACAATGCCCAGGTAATCACCAGGTGTTATTGCCTAATTAACTCATTCCTGACCTCCCAGCCCAGGCCCACACCCGGAGACCGTACCTGGGGGTCTGGCTGACCCTGCACTGTCCCTGGGCATCTCGCTACAGGAGCCAGCCTGTCTGGCACAGAGCATACAGTACTATTGCAGCGAGGGAAATCCCTCCAGGGCTGTCAAGCACAATTAAGATGTTTCTCAGGTTTTGTATCATTAACATGGAATCCTTTAAAGAAAAAAACAGGAGTTAATAAAAGACGGGAGGTAACGCTTTGAAGAAATGGGCCTACATGTCTTCAAAATGGAGCAAGAGGGAGGGCTGGGGATCACACAAGGCAGAGAAGGGCCAGCACATTTCCATTTGCATGTCATTCCCCCTGTAATTCATTTCAAGGCTTAATTGGTGGGGTCTTATCAGATGGATAAGCATTTGGTTTACATTAGAACTCCTCTCCGACACGAACACGCAGCTCAACAATGTGGTTCTGTTTGCTGGATGTTTGTTTTATTCCTATTGTCCTGTTTTTTTTTTTTTTTTTAAATAAGTACACAAGACGTGAATAAGTTAATAGCGTAGAAAACTGCAACGCATTATCAGAATATTGTACATGAGCCTCAATGCAGCTCTGCCGTGACAGCTAACAGGAACGAGTTAACTCCACATCGATTTTGTAGTGTTTGCTGCACAATCATTGCTCAGTATTTTTACAGCTTCTCTGAGATTTGCTTCTGCATCTGTAAAAAACCTATACAAATCACAATAAAGATTAAAACACCACTACATTTATGCAACAGATCAAATCCACCACACTAGACTAGTCTGTGTTATTGTATACTGTTATATAACCTGACACACATTTAAAATGTAGTCATATCCCAGCCATGTGTAGTAAAGCTTGGTGATAAAAACTAATACAAACATGTATTTTTTGTACAGAGATATATATCTGGTACATTTGGGTTAAAAACAAGTTGGAAACAGTAGTGCTATCAATGGGGGCATGTTGATTTATCTGTAATTGTGTTTCAATGATAGACAGACGGACAGACGGAAGGACGGACAGACAGACAGACAGAGCGACAGTGAGATAGAGAGATAGAGAGATAGATAAATTTTTGCTTACATTTTCTTCTTAATTTTTAAAGATATATAAACAGATAGACAGCTAGAAAAACAGAAAGATAGATATATTATTATTATTATTAGTAGTAGTAGTAGTAGTAGTAGTCGTAGCAACAGTATTCTTTGTTGTCATATTATTATTATTATTATTATTATTATTATTATTATTATTATTATTATTATTATTATTAATATTATTATTATTATTCACAGTGTAATGTTTCATTCTGCCAGCCCCTCACTCAGCCCTGTCCTACCCTGGTGTGTGTTCCTGTCATCTCTGTCTGTTTGTTTGTTTTACCCTGAGCTCCTTTTCTTTCCCCTGCTGTGTGTAAACACTATCAAACACTGTCCTGTGTGCCTCCCAGTGCCTGTCTCCCCACTCCACACAGCACCCCCTCCTCTCTGCAAACAAGGCGTGGAGTCCAGCTATCATCCCAGTCAATGGGCTTAGCAAGAGGGTCATTACTCAGACCCCCTAATTGATTTAAGATGGCAGGGTATTCACACTTAAAAGCTGCTCAGTGGTTTGACCTCTGCTCAACAAAGACAAACTACCCTGATGGATGTTGACTGGCTGGAGAGCTTTCTTTAAATGCAAATGAGCCTGTAGGCCCTGGACCTGCTGGCAGAGTCTCAGCCAGGCCTCTCTGCTCTGCTCCCCCTGCCTGCTTCATCACTTATTTATTTATTTTAACCAGGAGATGTGTTCATTTACCAGGGGCTCCGATTTTATTATTTAAAAGAATCTGTGGCATTAAGAGTTAAACGTTGCGCCACACTATGCGAGCGCAACGCTGCAGTAAAGACAGAAAGAAAGACGACTGTTTAAAACTAAGTGAAAAACATTTAAACCATCAAGTGAATTTTCATGAACTCAGCAGAATGTTGGAGATGGTATCAAAGTGCCATGGACAGTAGCACCACAGTAACAGAGAGGGTGCTGCTCTCAATACTTCATCAGAATACTATGCTACACTATGCTGTGCTATAGTGCACGATACCTTGTCATAATAAACCTGTTCCCTGCTATTATTTTCAGTCTCTTTCCAGTAGCCGGGAC
Organism: Acipenser oxyrinchus oxyrinchus; assembly: GCA_030684275.1. NCBI lineage: Eukaryota > Metazoa > Chordata > Actinopteri > Acipenseriformes > Acipenseridae > Acipenser > Acipenser oxyrinchus. The sequence continues at coordinate 24,748,049 of CM060270.1, forward strand.
AGTCAGCTGGGCCAAACTGAGCCGAGTTGTGCTCTGATTTAATTACATTGAGGACTAACCTAAAAAAATAATTTCACTTGCGACCCAAGTGAGCTTGAATCCGGGTCAGCATTGCACTGCATTGATCCCCTATTGCTATATCACTATCTGACTGACATGGAAATGATCATGAGAAACTGTGGGCAGTGAATCAGTGATGGAGGGAACGCTGCATAATAAGGTTCTGTGCTCAGCTGTGATGCTGGCAGGGCTTCTTCATAATGACAGGGGATCCAACCCCTTCCATCTCTCTTCAGAAAGCAACTGCTCGAGTGATGGAGAGGTTCAATGAAATGGGATTTGCCTGTAATTGTGAATGAGTGTTTGTGCGTTCCCTCGTCGCCCCTCCCTCTCCTCAAACCCCAGAGGAGGCTTGGGGAGGGGCAGCGGGGCCTGTGACAGGGATGAGAAGAAGAAGAAGAAGAAGAAGAAGGTAACGGCAGTGAGTTCCAGCGGATTGTGTCAGTGACCAGTCTGTGGAATGCTTTACCCTGTTCAGGTCTGCTGAGCTAATCTGCATGGGAAGCCACATTACCTTCAAGCTTGAGCCCTGCAGAGACGAGACAGAGAGGCATGAATGAACGCAGAGCAGGGTGTTGCTTATGTACTGCATGCAGCAACCCTTTGAGCCTTCATTTAAATACTTCATTTCCATGTGAGAATGTGGACTGGAGAAAACGATGGACCTTGATGGGAGATCCACTCAATGAATTAATTATTCAATGTGGTTTCAATGAGGCAGGTGTGTATAAAAGGCTGCACCTGGCCTGCTGGTTCAGTCCTGTAGAGACTGGGGCTTAAGAAGGAGCTGCTGTGCTGTGCTGTGCAGTGGGTTGCTGGAAGGTAAAACATGTTATTATTTGTTAAAAATCCTTTGTTTTGTTTTATTTTTGTTAATTAAAAATCCTCGGTAGCACCTCTGTTTCACGGATCCCTGATTTCTTGCCTGAGCTCGTTCCCCTAACCCTTGCAAGGCGACAGTACGACCAGAAGAACAAGCCTCACCACCACTGCAGATCATATACTACAGATTAAAAGGCAAGGTTTTTATTTATTATTAATTTATCTCTTAGCGGATATCCTTCATATCTGCTGAAACATCAGCTTTAATTTCATTTCCTTTTCCAGAGCACGTTATTTATTTGGTTTAAGCTGTGTGTGTGTGTGTGTGTGTGTGTGTGTGTGTGTGTGTGTGTGTGTGTGTGTGTGTGTGTGTGTGTGTGTGTGTGTGTGTGTACCATATATATCGATCACTTTTCTAAATGAAAGACTGTGGTTGTGTTTTTGCAACCCCTATCTGTATTAACAAGTTAACAAGTATAATATTACTGGAGGAGGCTGTGTGGTCCAGTGGTTAAAGAAAAGGGCTTGTAACCAGGAGGTCCCCGGTTCAAATCCCACCTCAGCCACTGACTCATTGTGTGACCCTGAGCAAGTCACTTAACCTCCTTGTCCATCTTTCGGGTGAGACGTAGTTGTAAGTGACTCTGCAGCTGATGCATAGTTCACACACCCTAGTCTCTGTAAGTCGCCTTGGATAAAGGCGTCTGCTAAATAAACAAAAATAATAATACTGAAGTTGGTAGCACTGATTTTGTATTTCAGATAATACATAAGAAATATAAGAACAGCAGAAAATTCCCGAGCGAGAGAGGGCCATTGAGCAGAAGTGTCTCCTACCCGCTATCCTGAGTCTGTCTCCACTTCAATTCATGGCAAAGTACAGTCAATGCATTGTATAACCCTGGAAAAAGTATGAGAGGGAAACTGCAACACGACTGTGCAACTTTACTATAAATGTACTTTCATGAGTAGTTTATCGGGTAGACAAACGTTCCAGCTAGAGGCTTCATTGGAGTAGACTGGAGTGAATTGCAAAGTAGACATGTGAAAAGCTAGAGTAAGAGAGATACACGGAGTCCCAACAGCATGGGCTCCCAGGAGCCGCACGTGGCCCTCGGTCTGGCTCATGATGACCCCTGGATCTAGTACTGTTCTGAGGCTACTGGGGTCGAGGGCACTGCCCTGCGAGCCGTTAGCCTGCCGAAGCCACTGTGCGTGACACAAGCAGGACGGTTGTGCTGAGCTCACAGCAGCGAGTGGTTACTGCAGGAAAGCGTGTTCCTAGAAGTGAGATTGGAATCACAGGGGTTTGCACCAGATATCAGCGGTTGTTTTATCTCCTGTGTGCAAGTAGTAATGCCACTGGGGAGATAAGAGGCTCTTCTGTCAGCAGAACATGTGTCAAAATATTTCCTATCAGATGTGATCTGACTGAACGACACTCGCAATATCAAGGAGGTGGGGCACGTACACAGAGAATATGCTGTTTTTTTTGGATAATCTGTGTATTATTCATTAATAACAGTGGAATTACCTGGCACAGTAAGTATTATAGGAACTTGTTTGGAAGTCTTTGGTATTGAATGACAGAGAGATGTTGAAGGGATGGAGTAAAAATCTCTCTTCTCAGAGGGTAGGTAGAGAGCACAGATAGAAAACTGTACTTCTCCTATTGCGGTCAGCAGACACATTCGAAATGAGGGCCGTCCAGCCAATTTGTACATAAGAGTGAAATCTGAAAGTCATGGTAGCTGGTTAACCCCAAGTTACTATCTCCAGCTCAGTATTGCCATTGAGTCAGAGGATGCAGACGAAGAGAGTTCAGAAATACCTGTGGGTTAGTTTCACCAGGTAACGAGTTCTGTGTAACCGCTAAAATAAAACACTGGGGCCATTATTCAAGAAATGCAGACCCTGCTAATGCTGCCCCAGCGAGGAATGAGCCTCCATCGGACGCCTCTCATCCCAGCGTTTCCCATGCTCTCAACAGACAGGCCAGACAGCCAATCCGCTCCGCTAGCTGGGATGCTTGAGTGTGAATGGGGCGCACCTCATTTAGCAGTGGAAGTGTACTGTGCTGTATTGAGTATGAAGACGGTGGAGCTAGGCACCCCTGGAGAGTCACTTACTTTCCCCCTGTGAGAGAGTCAGAACCGTGGAGAGGACAGCCCTCATGAAAGTTTTACATTGTAAATCTGCATGGCAATTTTACCCAGTAAAACTTTCTCATGCTTTTACGATGGGGCTGCGATGCATTTACTTTTTCCTAAATATTTCTGCAATAAAAAAAAAGAAAAGCAAGAAGCTCAGATATAAAGTGGCCCACGCTGTGGCAGGCTGCAGATTGCATCTCTGTGCAGTGCGATCCGCTCCTGTCATGAACTGCAGATCTGATACAAATCATGCTTCAATCCTTCCACTGGTTCACAAACACACAGAGACACGTGGGAAAAACACAAACCTGCGCGCAGATGCACACCTGCATTTTTAAACAACCTAGGATGATCAGCTGGTGCACAATCACATGGAGAACGACATCCTAACAGAACAGATATTTTGGAATGAGGTGACAAACAGGGACCCGTATTTCAATGATAGTTATTTATTTATTTATTATTTACAATGGGTGCAAATACAGGTGCAATACCATAATAATAGATCACAGATCACATTTCCATTCTTTCTTATTTAAAAAGAACAAAGTTAAGAACAAAGCTTTTTTTATTTATTATACATTCTACCTTTACTGAAGGAAGCTAGCTACCCCAGTTATGCCAAAATGCTGCAACAGTTCACTGTAATAATTATAATAATAACAATAATAACTCAGCACAAATCTTCTCAGACATTCCAGCAGGTCAGGTGACTCCCTCCCTCTCGCTCAGTTCTCAACAATGTCTCCAGAATTCCGGAACGGAATATCATGGCTATCATGTTCCAGAACTCCATTCACTCGGAACGCTGAGTGCACTGCACTGCACTGCAATACACACACCCACACACACACAGCCTCCCTCTCCCCTCCTTTGCTTCCTCTGAAATGTGAAACATATGGCTCTCATTGAGCCTGATTGTGGCCCAGCATGCCAATCCATCACAGGTCCTTGTCAGATCCCAGCAGGACAACAATAACACACAGGCCCTTTCACACCTTGGGACTGCAGTGCGTGTCAATGGAGCGCGACAGGGCTGGAGTTAGCTCTGCTAATAGACTCCGCTCATTCAACTGCCACAGAGGGGCTCAGCATTACTCTCCATTCACTGCACTCCAGACCTCAGGGATGGAAATGAGGCTCCCATTGCAACGCAGTGTGATCCATTCTTGGTTTTACTAATAAGACACACCTGAGCTTTCTACCAACACCCTGGGGCTAATCCAGCTGCTATTGAAACCTCATGGCTTCCCATACTGAAATCCTTGCAAAAGCAGCAAAGCAAACACATACAAGATGGACCCCCAGGTATTTTTCAGTAATAATTTCCCAGGTGCAACACAGTTATTTCCTAACACTTTAAACACTGAAGCAAGCAGCCGTCTGCCCTCTGCAGAGGGTAAAGGCTCATTTCTTTGTCCTCCTTTCCTCGTAACGTTGCGACTTCACAGAGTCTCACAAGGAGTCCTGCCCTTTGTGGCCGCTGCTCTCACTCTGCAGTTCCATCATTCCTCTACTGTATAAAAGCTGACTGTCTACAAAGGGTTAATACCCGAGCTCGTGAGCGCTGGTCTGAAAGCAGTGGGACTCTCGCAGAAAAAGGGGGGGCAGTGAAAAAAAAAAGAAAAAGGTTATTTCATTAGTTTTCCTGGCAGCGACACAAAAATGCAGGGAATGCAGTCAGCGAAAATAAAAACATAAAGAAACAAAGCAGAGACACACTGGAGGAAGTGTCCTTTTGAAAGTTTACCGCAGTATTTGTGCACTGTATTATTGCAGTTGTACCATGCTTTCCCCATCGTTGCACTCTGCATTTATCCTGCTTTGCCATGTTTATCAATGTGCTTTACCATACCTCGCTGCTCTTTACAATGCTATGCTTGCCTATGCTTTATCATTCTTGTACTGTGCTTTATTACACTTTGGTTAATGCTGTGGCTGGTGCTGGTGCTCGTCTCTGATTATCCCAGTAGCTCTGGGTTAATACTGGTGCTGGTGCTGGTCTCTGATTATCCCAGTAGCTCTGGGTTAATGCTGGTGCTGGTGCTGGTCTCTGATTATCCCAGTAGCTCTGGGACAATGTTGTGTTTGCACCTGTTGCTGGGGAATGCTTGCTGCTGATGCTGGGCTGGCCTGCCACCATTGTGCTCCATAGACTCAACACTGTCAGGACAATTCCCACACTGTCCCCTCACCCTGCCCAGGCATCCCTCGATTCAGAGACCTCTGGGTGACCAGAGACAGAAACAATGTGAGCGAGAAACGCAGGCCTGCAATATTCCTGCAGTGAGCTCTGCACGCTCGATCGGGAGAAGTTTGGAAACTGGAGGGCGTATTTGAATGATCTTGATACCGTTGACTGAAAAGCCCTCATGTCAATGTGTTCCTAAATGCCCTTCCTTGAGCTGGGCTCTGAGACAGGCTAGTGGTGGTCACTGTAGTTCGTGAACACTGCATATTCTCTTGAGGAAGTTAGTGTTAGCCTCAGAGCTGAGATTGCCATGCTGAGGCAGACTGACAAGGCTTCAGCAACAGTACAACGTTAGCATCAATGTTTTTTATAGAGATTTTACTTATTTAATAAACAAAGTCCAGCAACTTTGGAGCAAGTACATCACTGTACATTTGCACAGTAATCTCTGGGCTCCACAATGCTAACCTGCTAACGCTTTTCCTATGGGAAACTTTCATAAGGGAACCAATCCAGCCTGATGCCAAAACTATTTTTAAGTTGTGGGGACAATGAATTGAATGAGTTTCTGTGTAGGTATTTTGAATTTGCAGAGCTGTCGCGGGCCGGTGATTAGCGTTCTCATTGTTTCTGCACAGACTGAATTGAACTCACCTCCAGTGTTCTCTGCTAGGAGAGTCACTCTGCATTGTTGGTGTGTTCTATCACAGGAAAGAGTCTTGGAGTCTGCAGGTCCAGCCGGGACGCTTCTATAAGGGGGTGCTGGGAGGCTCTGAGTCTCGGGGCAGCCATTCTGCACCTCACACATTTAAGTATACAGGGTGTAATAACTAGCCTGCTGACACATTGATACAAAAATTTTTTTTTAGTTTTTTGTTGTTGTTGATGCTTAGTAATGCATTTAAAGACATTTCTGTAGTAATGTGATGCAAACGAGACCTCAGTTTTCAAAACACAACATAACCAAAGGGAATTGTTTATAAACTCTAAATTCTTAAAACTGTCCTTAAAGTTGAGAAGGACCCATTATTAAACTCTCGTTCACCATTTCAGAACCTAGACCCATTGCTGTAGACCATCAAATGGGCCGACGCAATGTCCAGTAGCCAAACTTTCTGATGTCACTACTGTGCAGTCTCTTCTTAACAAACAGCTTGGTCTGAACAATGTCAGATAGTGGGGTCTTATCTCTGAACAGCCAAATGGCTGAGTGACCCCCCCTTCAGACTGACCCCCCTGTCCTGGCTCCAGCCCCCATCCCAAGAGCTGACAGCTGCTCTGATCCCCCACCCTGACCTCCCCTTATTCTATAGAAGTAGTATTTGCTGTAGTTATAAAGTCATTATATTCTCCATCACAAGGCGGATTTTAAAATAGTTAGAAGACGCAAAGCAGAGAACTACTGGATACAAGGGATTTAAACTGTAAAGGTCTCCAATCACAGTACAGCAGTTTATATATACTGTATAAAACAGCAACACAAACACATTGGCGCCCCTTGGGACTGACACCCTGCGGTTTGGGATAACTGATCAATCATTCAGCTTTCTGAACACGCTACGAGTTAATTGGATAAATCAACAGAGAAACTAAACTTCAATGACAATACTTTTTTTGTTTTGTTTTACCACAAGCACAAAAAATATATATATATATATATAATGAGTCTGATGAAAAAAAATTAAGCCAAGTCTCGCTTGTTTCAAATCACAAAAAAAGCGTGTGTCCCAGGAAGCTTCACCCTGTATTTGCATTTCTATTTAGAATAATAAAGGTGGTTTCTTGTTTTCTTTGGGACGTGTTGGTTGCCCGTGTCTGCCCAGTGCACTTGACTCAGAGGGCTGTGTTTGTTCGCTGGCTGGGGGGTGTCAGCTCTGCTGCTCTGTTGTTTCACTCCTCAGTGGGAAGCTGGACGGAGGGAGAGGGAGGGAAGGGCTGTGTTTCTCTTTCACAGCCGGCAGTCCCTGTCTGTCTCCCTCTCTTTCTGTCTCTAGTTTGGGTGAGAAAGCAGTCTGGCCTAGTTGTTAGAGCTAAGGGACTGGGCGGGAGGGAGGCAGTTTGGTCTAGAGGTTACTGATGGACTGGGAGAGAGGGAAACAGTGTGATCCAGAGGTTAGTGCTGAGGGACTGGGAGGTAATATGGCCACATATTGACCAATCTTAAAGAACAGCTTAGCAAAGCTGCAGAAAATAATGTTACTAAAAGCATTAAAAAGCCATGCATTCCATAAATAAAAAACGTATGAATGCACGAATCAGTTAATTTCATACATCAAAGCGAAACTTTAAAAAATGCATGCAGAGAGAAAACTATAAGTGCTGCCAAATAAGAAGGGCTTTGTTCCCCTGTCGAGGGTCCAGCAGGCTGCGGCAGGGCTGCTGCGTGATGTTTCCACTTTGTTCTCCTGTCGAGGGTCCAGCAGGCTGCGGCAGGGCTGCTGCGTGATGTTTCCACTTTGTTCTCCTGTCGAGGGTCCAGCAGGCTGCGGCAGGGCTGCTGCGTGATGTTTACGGGGCTCCCTGATGCAAAGTTTAAACAAACACAAACAGATTCAGTTAGCAGGAGTGCAGAGAAGTGAGACAGTGGCCCCGGCCCCTGGGTGATGGATAATGGCCGAGTGCTGAGCGTTTGCACTGCGGAGCTCAGTCAAATGGACTGGAGTGCTGGTGGTCTGACCCCTAAATGAATTCCCGTTCTGGTCTCCAGCGCTGGAGCAAACGGCTTGTTGATTTAACTCTCTTTACATATCCTGTAACAGCGCGGTACAAGAGTGCTATGCATGTCTAAACTTACAGTCTGAAGAACTTGTGAAGCGCTTATACAGGAAACTGTCTTTGCCACTTTTTACATTTAAACAAATTTGTTTTTTAATTCAAACTCCGAGAAGCTAAGCTAAGTGAACGAACGTTTTGTCTGACGAAAAAAGGCCCTGCCCGAAGCGTTTGTCTACTTCAATTCATTTTCTTACATATGTAGTTTTACCTTGGAGTTCAGATTTCAGAGTGTTTTGAAATTATGGCTAATGACATGTTCAAGATTTCTTTTTAAGGCTGTTTGTGAGATGTATGGGTTGCGGGAATCTGCCCTGCCAAGATTTTGAAAAAAACAAACAAAACATACATGCATACAGAGTATAGCATTGATGGGAAACTTCACGTGGTGCAATCATACACGCGGTGACCCAAGAGGAGACGGCCACTGCGTACGTTCTTCAGATTCTCACAGCTTGTTCCCATCCCGCTGGTTTGATCTAATCAGCTATCAGTGAAGTGTATCTGCTATCAGATTCCTGTCTGTGGGAGAACAATCTGTGTTTCATCACAAACCCGGATTCACCCAGATCACTCGCAGGGATGGGCTCCCAGGCTGGAGGAATTCAAGAACAAGCAAACAAACAAACAAACAAACAAATATATATATACACACGGTCATACAGGAAATGTCCACGGCAGCTTCATTTTGTGGATGTCCCACTGTGGACAAAATTACGGCAACAAATACCTGTGTATAGAAACACAATTTACTGAGTTTGTAACCTTTTAATTGATAGGCCCTCGACAGCTTTTCTTTTTTCATTTCCTTTGCTGTGCTTTTTTTCAGACAGTGCCGATGCACCCCAAAATAATGAGCAAATCAGAAACAAACAAGTGAGAAATGTGAGGGGGTTCAGGGGCTGGTGAGGAGTGAAGGAGGGTTGTTTTTCTGATTTGCTTTAGACTTTGAAATTATGCTTTTAAGCTTCACGTGAAACAGATTGCATTTGAACAGTGGATATGGTTGTCCACCTCAAGATTGGCATCATTATTTATTTTGCCCTTTCAAATAGTAAAATACAAGTCAAATTTGACTTGGGGATAATAAAGAAATAAAATAATAACTTGTGAAAGCAGACTCTTTGTGTGATAGGAATGTGATCGCCGCTTTGCCCTCACAGCATGATTCCCAAGGCAGGCTTGATGTGTGACTATAGGAGTAATCACCCACCACACAGCAGCTACACAGGGACGTTGTTTACTGTTTGTTGACTAGAACCGAGATCACACTGGCTGTCTGGAGCCAGAATGGTCTTGTGTGGATGAACTTTATTATCCCTGGTGGGAATGAAATCATGTTTTTTACAGTATACCTCTTATAAAACTTCTCCGTAGTAAAAGCACAGCAAAGTGTGATATAGCGCAGAAAAGCATGGCAAAGCATTGGTAAGCATTGTAAACCATAAAGGTAGGTAAAGCATATTAAAAAAAAAAACATGGCAAACCATGACAAACTATGGCAAATGTAAACGCTTCTCAAATACTGAAAGAAACTGCTGTATAATAAACCATTTCAACGTCAAACAGCTAGAAGCCTGTTTCAATTCAGATTCAATGTCTCAAGACATCTGAAAAGACCTCATCCTGAAATGCTTGTTAGTTATTTATTTTGTTTAATTGAGCTTTTCAATAATGATTTTGTGTTACTCTTATGCAGTTTGGTGAAGGTTGGTGCGAAGGGGTTTCGTTCTCTTCTGTGCTTTACATTTCCCATTTGTCTGTGGGGAATTGGATACGTTTGTGCAAGATTAGTGCTGATCAGGGTCTGTAAAAGCATCTCTCAGTGTCTTCAATTGATTTGCATTGAAGACACTGAGAGCCACTACCGGGTGTGTTTGAGAGTGTTCAATGTCTATCTCAAGTTTACTGAACACATCTCATCCGACCGAGGCCGGAGAACAGGGTCTAACAAGACCCCCTCCCGCCCCAACACAATTACCACCTCACTGGGAACTTGTAAAACCAGCGGGGGTCTAAACAAGCAGGCAACTCCTCTGCATTGTACTGGAGGGCTCTTTAAACTCTCCACACTGAGCCCCTGCTGGTTCACAGTGCAGGCTCACCCATTACAGGGGCATTGTGCTGGACAAGCACCACTTTGCATGTGAATGCTCTCCAGCTCATCAGCCTTCATTAGACGCTGTTTGATACCGTAGATTGTTAAGGGGCTTGGGCAAATGGAGATAAATAAAAAGCGGATAGCAGCCGTGTGAGAGGTGTCCAGTACAGCAGGCAGGAGCAGAGTCTGTACAGACTGGGGTGTCTGCACCATGTGTGGTATATGACCCAGTGTCCATTAATACTGTGCACACAGTCACCACTATCAAGATCGGCAGGCTGTGTGTTACAGAGAGTTTGTCTAAGGGCCAGATATCAAATGCAATTTGCTGCAGCTTGTGTTTAAGCAAAATAAAACTGGAAATCTTACAAAGCAAGTAACTAACAGAAGTGCAAAATGTCTTTTAAGGACTGAAAGAGGTGACTCTATAGTTAGCTTATAGTTTTTAGTTGTCTGATACTTTATCAAATACAAACAGAATTGAGATGGAAAACCTGAACACCTACATACCTTGTGTTACAGGCTGAACAAAAGCAGGGTTTATTTTTGTGATTTATTTATTTTTCACTTGTTCTCATTCACTTACAGGCTCTGTATTGTAATGCGGTTCTTGCAATGACGGTATTATCTGTGCTTTCATTTCTCAACATGTTACACGTATTACTTTATAAAGGTCCTCAGGAAAGGGTTAAGATTGAGCCTTGATTTAAATACTTCATTTCCATGTGAGAATGCGGACGGACTGGAGAAAACGGTGTGCCTTGATTCGGAGATCCAATCAATGAATGAATTCCTCAATCTGATTTCAATGAGGCAGGTGTGTATAAAAGGCTGCACCTGGCCTGTCTGTCCAGTTCTGTAGAGGCTGTTGCCAAAAAAAAGTGTTGCTGGTTGTCAAAAATCTGTTTGATCTTTGTTAGATAGAAGTTCTCAATAGCATTTGTATCTGAAGAGATGCCTGATTTTCTGATTACACCTGGTGAAGGGTGAGGAGATATATATGCTGTGTATATATATATATATATATACATATATATATATATATATATATATATATATATATATGCAGTATATTGCTCTCATAAATGTATGCACTTCAATCGATAAGCCTTTTACTGTGCAAGCCTTGTGCTCTAGTCTTGAGCTACCTTACCTTCATTAACGTTAGGTAGTCCAGGATTAGCACTAATCTGGGACTGTGAAACCAGCCCTATATGAGGTAGTGTGCTCAATTCACAAAGCTTCAACTTGAAGTTTATTTAAAGGGTTTACAAACACAGTTGTAATAGCATTTTCTTATTTGTTTATTTAAACTGAATCATTTGAAGACTGTAATATACCTACACTGCTGTGCAAAAGTCTTTGACATGTTGCATTTTTCTACTCTGATGCATTATGAGCATCAACAATTTACTCAAAGCCTCCACTAGTGTTTTCTGCTATTATAACAACCTTGACTTGCATACAGAATGATATTAACCTTAGTAAATGAATTATTATAAATGTTTCCCAAAGTACAGCAAAGTGTAATGAAGCACAGTGCAAGCGTGGTGAAGCATAGGCACGCATTGTAAAGCACAGAGAGGTATGGTAAAGCATATAAAAACATACACCATTGTAAACTATGCATTTTATAACCATGGGAAAACTGCAAAAGGTGACCTTTTGCTGGTAGAGCAGTGCTGGTCATGTGGCCCCAGTGCTGTGTGAGCAATGCAGCTCCTCAGAACACATAGCATGAGGCCTAGGCCCAGACACTCTCAGGGCAGCGTGTGACCGCCAGGCCCCGTGCCAGAGTTATGTGCAAAACAGTTTCACGTATTTATTACATGAGTCCCACGACCACCCGCAGAAGAATGTTACCAGGGTATTACTGCATCTCCCCATGCTTTTCCCATGGCTATACCATGCATTTACCACAGCTTACCCTGCTGTGCCATGTTTACAAACAGGCTGTACCATACCTGGCTATTCTTTACAGTGTTTACCTCTGCTTTCCCAGCTTGTAGTCTGTGGTCATTACCCCTTTTAAAATAATGCAGTGTATGGGGTAAAGCAGTGGTGTACGGATGCCTTGTTAATGACAGGACTAAATTATTGATAATCCCTTCGCTGGAGTCTGAATCGCTTACAAGCCTGGCGTGTAACTGAACATGTTGAAGGCTGGCCTTGACAAAGCTAGGCTCGGGGGGAGATTAGCCACAGTGTCTGGGAAGGTGGCCAGTTAACTGCCCTTTCTGTGCCCAGCAAGAAAACAAACCTTAGGGCCTGATTTCGAGGCAAATTGCTTGGAATATTACACAAATATGTGAGGATGAGGAAGAAGAAGAAGAAGAAGAAGAAGAAGAAGAAGAAGAAGAATTATTTTTCAATAGTCCCTGGATATGCCTGCCAGGCTTTGTTACAATAAGTGACAAACAGCGCATACACCAAGATAACACTTAGGCACAGATTGATCAAAGTGCAAGATTTTGCTCAAAAGAGCCAACTTCCCAATGTTTGGGTGTGTTTAACATGCCTTTGTCAAGGGAAAGTGTGTTTGAAAACAAACAGTGGAGGTACTTATAGGCTTTTGATGCCATGGCAACCACACTCACTTATTTCTATTTTAATATATTCATGTGCTTGTGATGTAATTTCCTACATAGTTATTGAAGTCACGATCTTCTATTCATTTCTATTTAAACCTTCAGGCCTCGTGGTATTGAGTCTATGTATCCATTGATTTTCCTTTATTCTTCTATATTGCACATTACCTAATTTTGTTTCTTCTAAAACAACACATTTTAGGAATATCATGATTTTCTTTTCTTTTTTTGTAAAGTGTTGAACTATATATGTATTTCATAGGCATATTTCTCCCCTAGATACGCACCCACAATCTCTCATAACTACAACAACAATAATACAGATATTAGCTATTGGTTTTTATTTTCGCAGTGACAACCTGCTAGCCTAGCACTGGGTTCCCTGCTGTGTCAGTGTGGCCTGTAATGTATTCTATTACAATGTAATGTTTGAAATCCTTATTGCTGTTTAACATGACAGGCCAGCGAAGTGGAGAGGCGGGGCAGGGCGGAGACCTTGCTAGCCTGGCTGGCTCTGACTGGCTGAGTGACACGGAGACCCGGAGGGACTCAGAGAGAGAGAGAGACTAACAGAGACTCCAGCAGCCGTATAATTAAGAGCATCTGTAATCCTACCAGGTGCAGGACCCTCTTACAGCATGTAGGAAGCCATTAGCTGGAAACACAGCCACGGAGGTAGACATGAAATCAGTTTAGGGGGACAGATTGGGTTTCCCTGTTTTCATACACTCACTCCATTACCCTAATGTGCCAGTCCATTTAACTAATGCATAAAAGAACATTGATATCCATAATAAACAACATTACACAGTGAATTATAGCTCAGAGGAGACGCTAGAGGGAGGGATGGAGAGGGAGAGGGAGAGGGGGAGGGGGAGAGAGAGGCAGAGGGGAGGGAGAGGGGAGGGAGGAGAGGGAGAGGAGAGGGGAGAGGGAGAGGGAGGGGAGGAGAGGGAGAGGAGAGGGAGAGGGAGAGGGGAGGGGAGGAGAAGAGGGAGAGGGAGGGAGGGGAGGAGAGGGGAGGGGAGGAGAGGGAGAGGGAGGGGAGGGAGAGGAGAGGAGGGAGAGGAGAGGGAGGGAGAGGGAGGGAGAGGGAGAGGGAGGGAGGGAGGGAGGGAGAGGGAGAGGAGGGAGAGGGGAGAGGAGGGAGAGGGAGAGGGAGAGAGGGAGAGGGAGAGGGAGAGGGAGAGGAGAGGGAGGGAGGGAGAGGGAGGGAGGGAAGGAGAGGGAGAGGGAGGGAGAGAGAGGCAGAGGGGGAGAGGGAGAGGGGAGAGGGAGAGGGAGGGAGAGGGAGAGGGGGATGGGAATGGGAGGGGGAGGGAGGCAGCTGGAGGAACTAACCTCGCATTGCACATTCTTTGTGTTAAAATGAGGATGAGACGATCCAGCTCAAATGTTTGTTTAACTAAGCTTGGTTTCTGTGTGTCTTACTGGAGGGTTTATGTTGAGGTTGTGGATCAAATGAAAACATAATTCATGCATCTCTTATTTAAATAGCCAGTAAAAGCTCACATACAGGTATATATATATTTCCTATGATATATTACATATTTTTTAATTCTTTTATGTATAACATTTTATATTATTACATGTGTTCATCAATTACTTCTTATCTTAAATTGTTACCTCCTGTGATTGATTTGCCTCCTTTGGGATCCCAATACACAGACCTGAACTATAGAGCTGTTTTCTGTTCTTAAATCTATTTAATAAACAGGTAAGAGAACTGCTACTTCCAAAGCAAGCCTCTTTAAATAGAGCAAAAAGCTGAGAAAATCATTGCAAATTGCTAAAACTCAAACTATCTGGACTTTGGTGTTGGTAACATGTATGTATTTTATGATTTATTAACACAGCGAATGCATTTATTTGAAGTAAACATTATTCATATTAAACAGCTGCTGTTGGGCACAAAGTGAATAAAGTGAACTCAATGAAACGACTGCCGGGTTCAAGCCATAAGAAAGTAGCCCCGTTTCTGGAATCAATAGCACCTTTTGTTTGTCAAGTTTTGTTTAACAGCTAATAGACACATAGATCGATAGACAAACAGACAGATAGATAGGTAGATAGATAGATACATTAATAGACATGCTGATACATGCAAATAGATATTTCATAGACTGATAGATAGATTCTCACACACAGGCAGGCAGTGTTAAAGTGATGTGATTTTCACTGTTTGTTGTGCTCTACTGTACTGTAGTCATGCTGCAGCCATGCTGTAGTCATGCTGTAGTCATACTGTAGCCATGCTGTAGTCTTGCTGTAGCCATGCTCTAGCCATGATGTAGTCATGCTGTAGACATGCTGTAGTCATGATGTAGCCATGCTGTAGCCATGCTGTGCTCTACTTCAGTCATGCAGTAGTTGTGCTGTAGTCATGATGTAGTCATGCTCTAGCCATGATGTAGTCATGCTGTAGACATGCTGTAGTCATGCTGTAGTCATGCTGTAGCCATGCTGTAGCCATGCTGTAGTCATGCTGTAGTCATGCTGTAGCCATGCTGTAGTTGTGGTTGTCTTGTCCACTTCTTGCAGACAACAAAAACTGTCTGTCCAAGACCCCCCCCCCTTCCCTAGGATGGCTAGGGCTGCATGACGCCACCATCAGCTTCACACTAATCCTGCTCATACGTAAACAGGCTTAGCCCTTCATTCCACACTTAAACTGTATCGAATGTATCAAAGCCCCAGCTAAATGATATCACTCGCTGTGAAGGGGGTCATGCCCAGGGCACACACAACCACATATCAACTGAGTGCATTCACTGTTCCTTTAAGTCTAGACCAAGGATAGTGAGGGTCTGCACCAATTAAACAGAGGAGGATCCCTGAAACCCCTAAGCCTTACTTCATCAGTATTAAGCATAGGGTCATTTGACGCGTGTAGCCTTAGAAAACAGAGAAAGTATGATAAAACATACGCAAGCATTGTAAAGACCAGAGAGGTAATACAAAGCATATTATAAAAAAGCATGGCAAACCATTGTAAACTCTGGCAAATGGATAGTATAACCGTGGGGAAAGCATGGGGGAAAACTTTTATAAGAGTGAGGTGTATCCAAACATCACTTCACAATCACTAGAAACTGAGATCCAGTCCAAACTACAACCTGATAATGTCTTCATACACAAAGACATTAATTTCTAATGTCATTAATACCTTCCATAGAGGGTCATTGTGGGTGGATAACTGCCCTTGTCTTAAATCAAGCATCCCTTTATGGCCTGCGCTGCACATGTATGTGTGCAATATGTGTGTGCATGTGTATTGCAGGGACTTGCTTTGCATCTTTCCTGATGCCTGAATGGCAGGCTCTCCCGGGAATAGATGCACAGCCAACTTGGCATCGTTCTTTCTATAGAAATAAGTCTTTATTTAATCTGTTGTGCTCCCACGCTGTTCAAACCTCCGGTCTCCAATTGACCAAAACAACCTGTCAGCTTTATTTGTTAAGGGTGCAGACTCAGACAGACTCATATCAATAATTGTAAGAGTCCCACTGGGGATCATTCAGCTGATGAAACAGCTATCATCCTCTATAGAAATCCCAGTTCTCCCACAGCTCCTCCATCCCCCAGCCCCAGAGCCACTGCTGGTGCTGCTGACCAACTGCAATTGAAAATCAATTTTCAAGCAGTGGCATCATATCGCAATGTGCTGTGAAGCGGCTTATCAGATCGCCAGGGTGTCCTCAGGGAATGGCTGGCCAAGCCACAGAGCATCTTCCCAGGCCCAGGTCTGGATTCTCCCACTGTTTGCAGAGCATAACCCGTCACTCAATCCCTGAACGCGCCCCCTGATGCATGCACAGCTCCGAATGCACCACCACTTCCAGTGAGCCCCTATCTGCATGCTGGGTGTGTCGGGGAGTAAGGATATTTCAACTGGCAAACCCCAACTCTAACCCCAAACCTAGCCATAACCCTAACACTAACACCAACCCCAAACCTAGCCATAACCCTAACCCTAACCCCAACCCCAAACCTAACTGTTAGCCTGACCCTAAAACCCAAATGCACAAAGGTTAGAGTTAGGGTTTGTGGTCTTTACCTCAAAGCCAATTTTTGCAGGACTTACTAAACCGGATGTGTTGTTTTATACACACTGCAATACAGTATTAAACCTAAACATATGCATTACCAAATGGCACACACATATATATATATATATATATATATATATATATATATATATATATATATATATATATATATACAGTACTGTGCAAAAGTTTTAGGCAGGTGTGAAAAAATGCTGTAAAGTAAGAATGCTTTCAAAAATAGACATGTTAATAGATTATATTTATCAATTAACTAAATGCAAAGTGAGTGAACAGAAGAAAAATCTAAATCAAATCCATATTTGGTGTGACCACCCTTTGCCTTCAAAACAGCTTCAAGCATCAATTCTTCTAGGTACACTTAGCACAGTTTTTGAAGGAACTTCGGCAGGTAGGTTGGCCCAAACATCTTGGAGAACTAACCACAGTTCTTCTGTGGATTTAGGCAGCCTCAGTTGCTTCTCTCTCTTCATGCAATCCCAGACAGACTCGATGATGTTGAGATCAGGGCTCTGTGGGGGCCATACCATCACTTCCAGGACTCCTTGTTCTTCTTTACGCTGAAGATAGTTCTTAATGAGTTTCGCTGTATGTTTGGGGTCGTTGTCATGCTGCAGAATAAATTTGGGGCCAATCAGATGCCTCCCTGATGGTATTGCATGATGGATAAGTATCTGCCTGTACTTCTCAGCATTGAGGAGACCATTAATTCTGACCAAATCCCCAACTCCATTTGCAGAAATGCAGCCCAGACTTGCAAGAAACCTCCACCATGCTTCACTGTTGCCTGCAGACACTCATTCGTGTACCGCTCTCCAGCCCTTCGTGAACAAACTGCCTTCTGCTACAGCCAAATATTTCAAATTTTGACTCATCAGTCCAGAGCACCTGCTGCTATTTTTCTGCACCCCAGTTCCTGTGTTTTCGTGCATAGTTGAGTCGCTTGGCCTTGTTTCCACGCCGGAGGTATGGCTTTTTGGCCATAAGTCTTCCATGAAGTCCACTTCTGACCAGACTTCTCCGGACAGTAGATGGGTGTACCAGGGTCCCACTGTTTTCTGCCAGTTCTGAGCTGATGGCACTGCTGGACATCTTCCGATTAGAAGGGAAGTAAGCATGATGTGTCTTTCATCTGCTGCAGTAAGTTTCCTTGGCCGACCACTCGCGTCTCACGGTCCTCAACGTTGCCCGTTTCTTTGTGCTTCTTCAAAAGAGCTTGGACAGCACATCTGGAAACCCCTGTCTGCCTTGAAATTTCTGCCTGGGAGAGGCCTTGCTGATGCAGTATAACTACCTTGTGTCTTGTTGCTGTGCTCAGTCTTGCCATGGTGTATGACTTTTGACAGTAAACTGTCTTCAGCAACCTCACCTTGTTAGCTGAGTTTGGCTGTTCCTCACCCAGTTTTATTCCTCCTACACAGCTGTTTCTGTTTCAGTTAATGATTGTGTTTCAACCTACATATTGAATTGATGATCATTAGCACCTGTTTGGTATAATTGTTTAATCATACACCTGACTATATGCCTACAAAATCCCTGACTTTGTGCAAGTGTACTTAGAAGAATTGATGCTGTTTTGAAGGCAAAGGGTGGTCACACCAAATATGGATTTGATTTAGATTTTTCTTCTGTTCACTCACTTTGCATTTAGTTAATTGATAAATATAATCTAGTAACATGTCTATTTTCGAAAGCATTCTTACTTTACAGCATTTTTCACACCTGCCTAAAACTTTTGCACAGTACTGTATATAATGAACAAATAATACTAGTATTTACTCTTAAATTAAAAAATAATAATTAGTATAACATTAAGACTTTTCTGATATTTAAGAGCTTCTAAACCAGCGGTGGAGTCTTATTTTAATGCCGGTATATGAATTCTGGGAACTGTCCTACAGAGAAATAATTTTAAGTCGCCCTGGATAAGGGCATCTGCTAAGAAATAAATAATAATGAAGTCATGACTGTGTCCACACTAGCCAAGTAAAGCTGTGTCGTGTTAAATTAAACTCTTCAGAAATCCATTTGGTTAATGATTCAGAGGTTGATCGACCATTTTGCGAGAGAAAGAATGACACTTACAGTTATTAATTCTATGATAAAAGTCCAGCTGGAACTGTTTCTTTAGGAGCTTGAAAGCATTCGATTACAGTAAATCTTGATTTCACTTCTCCAATGTTGATGAAGGTTGTAGCAGCTAAACGCACCTGCTCTCTCTTTCTCTTCTTAATAAACTAAACATGTTGCATTTTAAACGGGTTAGTGCTGATTCATAACGTACAGTGGTAGAGAGTTCATTTCTGTTTGCCCTGCTGACTAGCAAATCTGTTTAAAAAAAAAAGAATTACGCCATGTTGAAAGGTGTACAGTATGTATCACGCTGACACAATGCCATCACTTTTCAATTGAAGTGTACAGTATGTATCACTCTGACACAATGCCATCACATTTCAATTGAAGTGCACAGTATGTATCACGCTGACACAATGCCATCACTTTTCAATTGAAGTGCACAGTATGTATCACTCTGACACAATGCCATCACATTTCAATTGAAGTGCACAGTATGTATCACTCTGACACAATGCCATCACATTTCAATTGAAGTGCACAGCATGTATCACACTGACACAATGCCATCACATTTCAATTGAAGTGTACAGTATGTATCACACTGACACAATGCCATCACATTTCAATTGAAGTGCACAGTATGTATCACTCTGACACAATGCCATCACATTTCAATTGAAGTGTACAGCATGTATCACTCTGACACAATGCCATCACATTTCAATTGAAGTGCACAGTATGTATCACTCTGACACAATGCCATCACATTTCAATTGAAGTGCACAGTATGTATCACTCTGACACAATGCCATCACATTTCAATTGAAGTGCACAGCATGTATCACACTGACCAGTGGCAGTGGGCAGTTCGCACACAGGCCCACCCAAATCTGTGCCTATGTGAATGCCAAGTTTAAGTACATTTATAAACGTCAACTGTGTCCCCAAAGGCGGGTGTTTAAGTTTAGGTCAACTAGGCTTTTTATTTATTTATTTTTTTAAATGCCTCAGGCTTTAGCCAATCAAATCAAAGTAGTAATTGTGATGCAATATTTGGGTCGGATGTTCCTCTCACACAACGAATCATGTGCAAGTCACGTTTGATTGACAGCTTGCGAGGCAGGTGGCGCGGATCTTTTGAAAGTCTGTTGATAAGTCACCGACGTTTATTTTAATGTGCATTTTTAAAGCAAGTTAATGGTAGTGCGGCGGTCAACATGGCAAAATAAATATGCAAACACTCTTAAAAGTTTAGTTTAGTAGAAAGGCTGCAGTGAACAGGATTAAGAGAGCTGGCTGAACGCTGACGAAATAGCTTCAAATTGCTGTCCTTTGAGAGATATGTGCGATTTGCTGGAGTGTCATGACTGTATAACTGCGAGCCCCGACGCTTTATCCTGTGAAGGTGGAGCGGAAACGAGAGGATACTAAACTAGGCAATGGTAAGTAACTGACTGACTTTCATTGTATTTAATAATTGCTTAAAATGTAATACTGTGTCCGCGCTGGTTTGGTGACGCTGCTTGTTTGGCTTTTTAAAGTGCCTTCACTGTGAATATATGTCAGTACATTTATTTTCTATCTACTAAAAACATTTTAAATGGTTTACATGGCAGATATAGTGGTTGGGAGTGTTTCGTCTATAGACAGTTTTCCGTCTTAAAAATATTTTGTGAACTGTGAAAAATGAGTGTGTGTGTGTTTAATGTGTAATCTGTAGCAATGGCGGGCATTGGCGAATCGACAGCTGATTTAGTAAGCAAAAAAATGAGTGGCTTTCAGCTTCTTGCAATTTACGGTGAAAAAAATATCCATGTTATTTTCCTTACAGTATTTCACACTGTGAATTCATACTTTCATCAGCGCCGTGCATAGGGTTACTATGGCAACGCGGTGACACAAGTACCGACTTCCTGATTGGCGTTCGAGTCCTGCGAGTCAGTGGCATGTAGGATGTTACAATTTATTAATACTTTGAAGGTATTTGTGGTTTTAAAACGTCATAATTATTTCTACTCAGTATTAGAAATGTAAAGAAATACAAAAACTTGAGTTTTGCCTTTAAGGTTTGCCGTTCACTTTTCTCCCGTGTATAAGATTTATTTTTAAAGGCAGCAAAATATGGAAATTGCACGTTCCTTTTCATTAGCGTGTCAACATCATTTAAAAAAGTTTACAGAACTTGAAAAATGTTGCTGAATGTGTCACTCAAGGCTGTTTTTTAAAAAAAAGAAGTTTATTTCAGTACATGACTGAGTGATGCATGCAGGGGACAGCGCTGTCAGTATCGTCAGCTTCTTTGTTTAGGGTGAATTGGTTATATTTGATCAGTTATTTAAGCCTTATTTTGCATTGCAAAATGATCGTCTATCGATCTCTGTACATTTTAAAAGTATTTATTCACTGGCACTCAGATGGGCTCCATTGTTGTAATGCTTATGAGTGGTACAGTACCTGTACTTTTTTGTAATGCTTATGAGTGGAACGGTACCTGTACTTTTGTGTTGAGATTTCAGCCCTGTTCTAAACACACATGTGGCAGTGATAGTAATACATGGAGAGGGTTCTGATTCTACACATGCACCCTTATGCATGTTTCACGTAGTATAGCACCGTTTAATAAAGGAGAGTGAAATCATAGCAAAGCACAGCTAGGCATGGTAATACCCATGGAGGCATGGTAAATCATGCACGTGGCAAGCCTTGGTAAACTACTGTAAATGCATGTTATAACCACAGGAAGAGCATGGTGGGGGACTGCAGCATTATCATGCACGCTTACAGTGGTAAACCTGTATGGAAGCGCACACACCCATGTGGGTGAACTGGTCAATACTGACACGTTGGTTCCAGGTTGTCACTGGTATACACAGCAAGCTGTCTGTCTAAAACTGATGTGATGCCACCACCGAGAGAGCAGAGCAGCCAGTCCGAGTCTGTAGGGATTTGATGCAGAAGAAGAGTCCCACAGCGCGGGCCCATTATTTAATTCCAATTCTCCCTTGAACAGCCAGGCGAGCTGCTCATTCTGCACGTGCAGAGCACGCTGTTGTGTGTGTGTGTGTGTGAGTGAGTGTTAAACAGGACATTAGCTGTGAGGGCACTCAGTCCACACTATCTGGGAGATTGAAGTATGGATTATGTGTTCACAGCGCACATAGCGGCTCAGGCTTGGAGATGGCAGCTTTTGATATAGTGCCTGATTACAAAGGGATTGCACAGGGATGAAGATTGATCCCCAAACTGTGGGAAAGCAGCTCTGTATCATACAGGCTAGACTTGCATTCTTAGCAAACAGAAGGGACAGGGTATGGAATGGAATGATGTTGCATCACAGGAGATGAAGAGCTGCAAATGCACATGTGTTCTTTCTGCATTGTCATACTCCATGTCATCAGTGTAGCTGGCCAATTCTCGGATTTGATGCTGTGTTTGTATTTGCAGTTTAACCCATTTCCTAACTGCAAGCCTAACCCTAACCCTCACAGTAGCACCCACCCTAATCCCTCACGCACTGAGGTTGGGCCAAAGGATTGTGTGGGCAGCTCACGGTTACCTTGCTGAAATCCATGCTGCTTAACCTCCAGTGCAAGGCTTTGAAACAGGCACTGATTCCACTGCCATGGCTGATGGCATCTTGGTTTCTAATCCGAAGCTAATCCTGGGAGGCTCAGTGGAACTGTCCTTGTCTAGGATTTCAGCGTCCTGTCCAACTGTGACTGCTGGGCTATACCCAGCAGTCACGTTTGATAAGGTGCGTCTCTGAACTCTCCAGAAGTGTGGGCCCCCAGGTGGAGAGCCAGCCTGGTGTGAATCTGTCCCACTGAGGTTCCCAAACATCCCAGAGGGAAGCTGACAAGCACCTCCTCACAGCACAGCAGTAACTGCATCATACCGCCTCTCCTTAATTGAGTGAACCCAAACCCCAGGGGCTCGGAGTCAGTGAGGGACTGCCATTAAAATGCATGAGAACACTGGCCTGCCAACAGTGCCCGATAGCATGGGCTTCTCTGAAAGCCCCTGCTCATGAGGAGGAGGCTTTCTTCATGAGTAATGAAGAGCCGCGGTGCTAATGTGGGAGGGGTGAGGGGAGCCAGGAGGGAGGCAGGGTGGACGGAGACAGAGACAGAGAGGGTAGGGAATGTTTTTCCACCGGCGCTCACAGATTACACAGGATCAGAGGGTTTAAGGCATTCTTATTTGAAGTTTTTTTTAAATGGCGCATTTGTAGACTCCTTGAGCTTTTTGAGTGTGTGTGTGGACTTGACTTCCCTCCAAACGGCCCCCAAAAAAATATGATTAATTAAATCTAGCAAACATGTTTCCCTCCCCAAAGCCTAGTTTTTAAGTAACATTGTCTCAGCAGGGCCAAGGTGGTTAACCCCAGTATTGTAGATTCACTCATTGTAAGATTAAACCGTTAAGATCACACAAGTTCATTGATTATTATTTATCGATTCCTTTACTGAGCAGGCACTGAAACAAAAAAATGCTGAATGCATTTCCTGAAGCCGCTGCCTACAGTTTCCACATCACAATACATTCAGTACCAAGACTACAAGTACCAACATGCATTGAGTTTAAAACATAAAAACAAGTAAAAATACACTTTAACTGTCACCCAGCTGAAGCACCATGAACTCACTGAAGTACACAGGCACCCCTGCAGCTTAAAGAGGAGAGAGAGAGACTGAGAGAGAGAGGGAAGGGAGAGAGAGAGAAAAAGAGTGGAAAACAGAGGGGAACAGAAAGAGCAAACACAAAATCTGAAGCAATCTAAATGGGAAAGGACACTCAGATAACCTTGCCGGCTAAAGCATCCTTTATCAGCTGCACGCTGATAATTAAATGAAGGAGCTCTTTTCCATTGAACAACTGATCTGTAAATGATAAACTTGATTATTAATTAACTGTTCAATTAAATATCAATCTGAAGCAGCCTCGTCCAGGAGTCGCTAACAATTAGACACGAACGCCAGCAGGATTCGCTTTCTCAGTGACTTTACAAACAAACAAGAAACAAACAACTAGTAACACTACATGTGTTTGAACTACTGTACAAATCACAGCCTACTGTTAGCCGGGTGAGCAGCGATGCATCTCCTGTGTTCAGCTCGGAGCTCTAGTATAAGATAGGGGTATGACTGGTTTATTTAATTCCTGCTGATGAATGCAATTAGGAGTGCTGGTAGAAGCTCTTAATGAGTTAGTACAGACAGTCACTCTCGCGGTGAGACGTACGAGACTCTGCATACAGTGTTACTGCTGGTAGAAGCTTTTAATGAGTTAGTACAGCCAGTCACTCTCGCAGCGAGACGTACGAGACTCTGCATACAGTGTAACTGCTGGTAGAAGCTCTTAATGAGTTAGTACAGCCAGTCACTCTCGCAGCGAGACGTACGAGACTCTGCATACAGTGTAACTGCTGGTAGAAGCTCTTAATGAGTTAGTACAGCCAGTCACTCTTGCAGCGAGATGTACGAGACTCTGCATACAGTGTAACTGGGACCCCGCTAAAGGAAGAAGGTCTCAGAAGCACAGGATGTTGCCAGTGCAGATGGCCTCCTGCTTTTTAGAATAGAGAGGCATGACTGGCCACTGATTCAGGTGTCTGGAAGCTCTCTTTTGAGTACAATGCACATTATTCAGCTTTTTCCTTTCCCTTGGGAACAATAATAATAATAATAATAATAATTGTTCAGGAAACTCAAAGGAATGTGGATTGCATCATGAGGCAAACAAACAGTCAGTAGATTTAGGGACTTTCTGTCTTGCATGCCGATGAAGTCAGTGCAGCTCTAGTGGTTAGAGCAGAGGGACTGGGAGGGAGTAAGTCATGTAGCAGTGTGGCCTACGTACTGGACCTGAAAAGCTTGATGCATATAACAAAAAAACTAAATACAAATAAATCCATTTGTAAACGTTTGGTTAAGCTTGTTGTTAGTAGTAAATAAACAAAGAACAGTGCCCCTTTAGATGAAGCGCAGCTGATAAGTGACTGAATCGGCCCGAGCAGTCCTTCAGTCACTGATGTACAAGCAGCCAGACAGGAGTGGATGGGATGGCTTTTGTAGCGCTGCTCAGCTCAGCCCTCTCCCTCCTCTCAGTCTCCTCATCCAGCAAGCAGCTCAGCCCTCTCCCTCCTCTGTCTCCTCATCCAGGCAAGGAGGACGACGAAGAGGAGGAGGAGGAGGAGGGCGGCTGCGAGTGTATTTTTTTTTTCCTTTGTGCCGCTGCCAAGAAAGCACTTACATGGAGGCATTAGTGTATCACTTGGCCAGCGCGCCACGCAAAAAGGCAAAGACTCCCCTCTCAGACAGCCAAACGTTAACTGTGTTTTTTATCCTGAGCTGGAAAAAGAGTGATGGGTCTGTTTCACAAAAGGGCTTTTTTGGCAGGAGCAGCGTAGAGAGAGAGGGGGAGAGAGAGAGCAAGAGCGAGAAAGAAAGAGAGAGAGCGCGGTCAGACACGTGACCACACGGAGCACGCAACACACGCAACACACACACACACACACACACACACACACACACACACACAGAGAGGGAGAGACATAATGTAACAAATTACTTTGATCACAGAGAGATGAGGCAGCCTGGCCAGGACCCTGTTTATTCCAAGCTGGACTGTTATTCAGACGGGCACTCGAAACCCTTTGGGTGGGCGCCGCAGCATCATCTTGTGTTATTGCTGTTGTGGTGGTTCAGTTTTAAAGGAGTTGACCCTTTATTATTTTTAAATAATACGTTTTTTTAAATTATTTATTTTATTGCTACAGCTGTCACATTTGAGCTATGTGCGAGGATCGCTTGTTACCATAAAAAGACGCGCTGCCATGTGCATGTAAGGAATTGAAGATATTTTTGTCAGGGAAAATAGGCTAGCAGTTACAATTTTTTTTTGTTATGAACTGAATGAAGAGGTGTGGCCAAGTGGTTAGAGCTGAGGGACTGGGAGGAAGGGAGGCAGTGTGGAACTAGGGGTTAGAGCTGAGGGACTGGGAGGAAGGGAGGCAGTGTGGAACTAGGGGTTAGAGCTGAGGGACTGGGAGGAAGGGAGGCAGTGTGGCACTAGGGGTTAGAGCTGAGGGACTGGGAGGAAGGGAGGCAGTGTGGCACTAGGGGTTAGGGCTGAGGGACTGGGAGGGAGGGAGGCAGTGTGGCACTAGGGGTTAGGGCTGAGGGACTGGGAGGGAGGGAGGCAGTGTGGCACTTGGGGTTAGAGCTGAGGGACTGGGAGGGAGGGAGGCAGTGTGGCACTAGGGGTTAGAGCTGAGGGACTTTTTAGTAGGATAACACATAGATTTGATACACAAAAAAGTGGTCTTTTACTGTTGTGGCCTTGGGAAAGTAGACACATACTTCCACTTTTTTGGTTTTGGGATTGTCCTTTTCCCCAGTTTCCTTTTGGCTAAACGACCTCTGATCTACTGTAAAAGGGAGTTTGTCTTTTAGAAAGACAGAAACGGAGAGCATGCACGGTGAAGATGGGATGAGCCAGTGCTTTAATCCAGATGGTGAAGGCTGTAGGGGTGACGGGTGTGTTTGGGGGGTATTATTCCGAGGGAGGGAGGGAGGGAGGGCTGCCTGTGTGACTGACAGGAATCCCCTCACTGTCCTGTGTGAGTGTGGGGGCGGCTTCACTCTCAACACAGGCTCTTTGATGTCAAAAGATTTAGTATCCAAAGAGAGAAAATAAAAGAAACAGCTTCCTTTTAAAGAACGCAAAGACATTTACTGCTGTAGAGTTTTGTTTTATTATCTGAGTTATTGTTTGAAGATGATCAAACGTTATGATATTATTATTATTATTATTATTATTATTATTATTATTATTATTATTATTATTACTATTAATAAACTATAATAAACTATAATAAATCCTTCACAAGGAAGGAATCTGCCTGTGTTTGGAATTCGCTTGTGTAAAACACTCCGTCATGTGACCCACGTGCCTCCCACTAAAGTCTTCTCCCTCTGTCTCTTTGTGGGGCATTGCGTATGTATTGGTGCCATGCAGGTTCCTGTATTACCAGCATGTTAGTTTACTCAACAAGTCCATGTTGGGTTGAGCTGGGATTGTACCGGTACAATGGGCAGTGCTGTGTGCTGTGCTGTGCTGTGCTCTGTGCTGTGTTCTCTGTGCTGTGTTGTGTGCTGTGCTGTGTGCTGCACTGCCGTCACGGATTCAGTGTGCTCAACAGTTGCTCGGGCTGCACAAAGTGGGCGTTTGTCTCAGTTTTATGCACTTACTCAGAAGTTAAAAATGACATACATCTCAACAGAAAATCTAAGTAACGGCAGATCACTTGGGGGAGGGAATGTTTCTTAGCTCTGTGTTTATGAGGAGCCTGTATTTCTTTTTTTTCTCTCTTTGTTCAAGTGTTCTTTTGTTTATGTATATATTGCAGGAGCCAGGGTAAGACTGCGCTGCCCATATGTTAAGTTGAGGGCATTATGAAGGGGTGGAGGGTTGGGGGCTCTCTCGGCGTCTTGAAGTCGCTGGACTGCCTGTCATGTGGTTTTGCAGGCAGCCCAGTGACTTCTGTCTGTCTCTCTATATCTATATCTATGTCTGACTGTCTGTCTATCTATTTATGTAAGATCGATAGATAGATAGATAGACAGAATGTTCATGGAGTATGAATATCTATTCTGTTTATATAATAAAGTACGTTTTAAAGCTAAATTAAGCAGCTGATATGGAGCTCCATCTCTCGCAGCGACAGAACGGTCTGCTCCGTGCACACACTATATATATCACTATAACTACAGTGTAGCTACTGTGCAGTCAATTTACCTGCATTTCAAAAGGTATCCCAAAAATTCAAAATCAAAGAAATTCCAGGTAATATCTGGGGGATTTTTTATTGATTGAACTGAAAACAAAAGTCATTTGAGAACGAGAAAACAGCCTCCAGCCCCTCTCCCCCATCCCTTTTCCCATGACCTTGGTTGAGATCCATGTTGTGCATTAAGCAGGCTGCACAGCCTGGTGAAAACCAAGACACTCAGACACATTACCCAGTGTCCCCTGACCACGTAAACCTGATTTAAACTGATTTGTTTAGCAAACACAGGAAACGCAAGGCGCTGTAACATGATTAGCTGGGCCAGTGAATAGACCACAGGGGCCAGCAAAAAAACTGACACCCTTGGGGCTTGAAGCAGTAGAGAGGCCGGGGGAGAGGAAGGGAAGGGGGAATCTGAACCTCCTCAGAGCTGCCACACAGAGGTGGCTGTTCAGTAATTAGCAGGATCAAGCACGCAGCATCACATCCATTAAACTGAAATCCTTTTGTTTGTTTTTTTACATTTAAAAGATGCTCAAAAGCGAATTTGTTATGCTTGAATATTATGATTGTAAAAAAAAAAAAGTTTTACTAATTGACAACTGCAGCCCCTCTTGGAAAGTTTGCATTAATTCCGGGGTCAGTCCGTTCAATCCATTCTTCTTCTTCTTCTTCTTCTTCTTCTTCTTCTTCTTCTTCTTCTGGGATTGTGATCTGCTCAGATCTCAGAAAGCTACCCAGCAGCAGCAGAAGACGTTGAGAAAGGTTCCTGGTGGAAACGCAGTCCACTGCACTCCTGGAGCGGTGCACAGCCAGTGCGATCACACCAGTAAAACCAGGCCAGGCGGGCAGGCGGAGACAGAGGGAGCCGGGCCGACAGGTCATTGTTATGCATCAGGTGTAACACCAGCCTGCCATCTTTGTTCACCTCTGCAGTGTGCGGTTTGAGCGCTTTATCTCTATTAATCACAGGCTCAGTCTGCTGTGGGAGCTCAAGACTGGAGATAATTAACTTCTCTGCTCAGCCTCGGCCCTGTTCTCTCTCCCTCTCTCTCTCCGTCTCTCCTCTCTTATCAGCACCATCCCTCCCGACCTCCTTTGAAACAGTTTTAACTATCAGCCTTTTCTCTGCTCCTAATTCCCCGGCATTGATGTGCCGCATGGTAATGTGGTTCATAGCTTAATCACACGCCCTGCTTGTCTATGGCAGCACCTCTAATATACAGCTTCTCTTTTATTTTAATAATAATTGACCCACGGAAAATTTCTAAGGGGACTTAAAAGCTTTTTTATACCTTCTTTTAATTGAAGGTGTTATCCTATCACATACACACACACACACCCCTTTCCGCTCCGTACAACTGATTAGCACTGAGAGGGAGAGAGAGAGAGAGAGCGTGTGAGTGTGAGTGTGAGGGAGAGTGTATTTTATTTAAAATGGGACTTGATGAATGAGGTGCTCTTCTCGAGGTTAAATCTTTGACTTTCACAATTTTACACAAAACAAAACGACCCGATTGAAATTTCTAATTACCTTGTCGTTTTTCTTTTGATTTTCTTTTTAATGTAACACCTCCCCTACACAATAGAACACAAGTAATCGTGACGTACTGAATAGCTTCTCAAAGTGTGGTTGGAATGATAGAATCAGTGTTTAGAAAGATTACACGCTTTACCGTGTGCTTCTCACTGAGCCGAACGCCATCGAGTGTTGCACCCAACCCACCTCCATTAAACGAAGACAAAAAAGTGAAATCCTGCTTTGATAAGAAATCGAACAAATTACAAAATCTCAATACTGTGGCGAAGAAAGAAGTGCCGCCAAAGAAATGTGGATTGCATCATGAGGCAAACCAACGGTCACTAGATTTAGGACTTTCTGTCGTGCATGAAGTCAGTGTGGCCTATAGTGGTGAGAGCAGAGGGACTGGGAGGGAGGGATGCGCTTGTGGCTCTAGTGGTGAGAGCAGAGGGACTGGAATGTGCTGTGGCTCTAGTGGTGAGAGCAGAGGGACTGCAATGCACTGTGGCTCTAGTGGTGAGAGCAGAGGGACTGGAATGCGCTGTGGCTCTAGTGGTGAGAGCAGAGAGACTGGAATGCGCTGTGGCTCTAGTGGTGAGAGCAGAGGGACTGGGAGGGAGGGATGCGCTGTGGCTCTAGTGGTGAGAGCAGAGGGACTGGAATGTGCTGTGGCTCTAGTGGTGAGAGCAGAGGGACTGGAATGCGCTGTGGCTCTAGTGGTGAGAGCAGAGGGACTGGGAGGGAGGGATGCGCTGTGGCTCTTGTTTAGAGCAGAGGGAGTGTAACTTCTCCTCTCTCTCTCTCTCACCTGCCACCACTTTGTAAAACTCGTGTGGAACTTCTCCACCTCGTTTTGCTTTCTCCTTTCTATTTCCCCGTGTCTGTCTCTGTCTCTATCGTTATCATCTCCTCCTTCGATTTTAGCACAGAGAGTGCATTTATTTGGGACTAATATTCCCATGGCAACTGAACAGATGGTGACTTTTGATTAGCTTTTTTCTTCTGAC
Source organism: Acipenser oxyrinchus oxyrinchus (assembly GCA_030684275.1). Classification (NCBI taxonomy): domain Eukaryota; kingdom Metazoa; phylum Chordata; class Actinopteri; order Acipenseriformes; family Acipenseridae; genus Acipenser; species Acipenser oxyrinchus. The sequence continues at coordinate 24,778,199 of CM060270.1, forward strand.
GGCCAAATCACAATCCGTCTTTGAAATTAAATCAGACGCAGATAAGATCTCTTGTTCTGGAGAGAAGAGGAGAGGCGAGCAAGGCAGAGGAGGCAGGCTGGATTGGATGCAAATTCCTTCTTTGAGTCTCTTCGGGGCGGGAGGGTGGTAAGGGAGTGGATAGCTGGAGCTTAATCGCTCTGATCCAAATAAAAATAGGAGCAAAGATATCAATATAGCATCAGGCCTACTTAAGTGAATAATGACCAGCGTTATCGTCACACAACGAATGCCAAGTTTTACAATTCTTTGTGAAAGTGAAACAAAACTGTTACTATTAAGCAAACCAGCAAGGTTAATTTAAGGTGAAATGCAAAGCCTACGTTTTGTCTTGCAACATTAACAGCTTCATAAAACATGATGCTCATTTAATGGGACTTAAAAGTCTTTGTGCTCTATTTTAATGATCTGAATGGATCCTTCTAGCGCCACTGCTTGAGTCAGTATAACGGTGGCAAATGGAAACGACAGTAAAATACAGTAAGTGTGTGAACACATCTTGCTGGACCCTGTTCTGTAAAGTTTTCCAGAAATCACGGTGTAGAGTAGGTTGATCAAATCCACCTGTACGTTTTGTAGACAAACCGCATCTTCGAGTTTTAGCCCAGACAGAGAAGCTGAAACTCTTTGATTGTAACTTTCGTTCCCTCCGAGGAGTCCAGTCCATGTTTTCTATCTGTCTGTTTGCGGACGGCAGGTGAGGGCTGCATGTGGCTTGAGCTGCTCCGGGTTCGGGCACACCTGCAGGGCTCTGCTGGAAGTGGCCCTGTGAACTCTGACCTCTCAGAGTCCCACCTGCCTGACCCGGGACAGGGAAGAGAGCGTCCTGAAGCACTGCTGAAACAAAGAGGGAATTAGAGGGGGGGGCTGCAGCACACAGCAAACTGAGAACAAGAGGAGAAGATTTTAAATCATTGAACATGATCTCCACTCACTGACAGCACAACCACTGCTGATCCAGCAAACACGCTCACGCTCACACACACACACACACACACACACACACACACACACACAATCGAGTGCAGCAGAACGGCAGTTACCCCTTAGAAAAGTTCCTCATGGTAAAAGCATAGCTTAGTGTGATAACACCTAGTGAAAGCATGGCAATGCTAAGGTAAGCATTGTAAGGGACGGAAAGGTAGAGTAACCCATTGTAAACTTCAGTAAATGTGACGTATAACCAGGGGAAATCTGCACAATGACTGCGCCTTATCTATAGTGGTGAGGGACAGCAGCACAGTTTGGTTGATATAAGCTACAGTCGGATGTGAATTTTGAAGTTCCAGTTAGTTGTAAATATTGTATACTGAGGCACGAGGCAGGTATCAGACAGGCAGGGTTCGGCTGTGTGAGACTGAGCAGTATTCACAACAGCAAGAGAAAGGGGAGTGCACGGCAGCACAAGGTAGTTAAACTTACTACAGAATCAAGGCTGTTTCTTTACTCAAATGTACTTCAAATACATGATAGCTCAGGGCTTTACAATGCTTACCTGTGCTTTACCGTGCTTTCACTATGATTTTTTGTACTTTGCTATTCTTTTAGCAGTGGTTAACTTTTATAAGAATAAACACAGTATAAGAGAATAAATAAACATCCCAAAATAAAGTCTTACACCTGCATTGTAAACGTAAAATAAAATGAACTGCAAAAATTATATATACATATTATAAGGAGGGGGCGTGAGAGAGAATAAAAAGAGTGAAACAGCAACCCCACTTTCTCAAACTGAAACGCAGTAATCCACTGTGATATATCTAGCTTCTATGACCTACATTGATTGATTGAATGGCTGACAAAATTCTGTTACCCCCCTCCTTTCTCTCCATCACTCTGTATACTGATAAGTAATCAGCAAGTGAAAATCTACCTCGCTTCCTCTCAGAGCCTCGCTGGCTAACACTGAAAACCATTTGCTAATAGAAGTGAGCAAGCAGATAATTTCCATTTTAAACAGGGCTCTACTGCAGCTCTGTGCATTAGCCTGGATGAGTTTAAAATCCTATTAAGGAGGCACTAACAGTTGTCAGCTGAAAGGCAGGTATCCCCCAGTGTAGCTTTAAGGATGTTTAGCTGTAATTGGATTGGGGGAGCAGATGTCATTATTGTTAAGCAGTCTGGCACTTGATATTTTCAAGTTGTTTGCAGTAATTGTGGAAATTAGCGTCTTGCTCTGGAGCAAAGGTCACCTTGTAAACACTGCCATTCATGTGTCATGAAGTGTATCCAGCAATAAATAATACCTTCTACACTGCAGCCCAGCGCTTTCACTACCCACTGCCTTCGCACTGCCTCCACACTGCAGCCCAGCGCTTTCACTCCCCACTGCCTCCACACTGCAGCCCAGCGCTTTCACTCCCCACTGCCTTCGCACTGCCTCCACACTGCAGCCCAGCGCTTTCACTCCCCACTGCCTCCGCACTGCAGCCCAGCGCTTTCACTCCCCACTGCCTTCGCACTGCCTCCACACTGCAGCCCAGCGCTTTCACTACCCACTGCCTTCGCACTGCCTCCACACTGCAGCCCAGCGCTTTCACTACCCACTGCCTTCGCACTGCCTCCACACTGCAGCCCAGCGCTTTCACTCCCCACTGCCTCCGCACTGCAGCCCAGCGCTTTCACTCCCCACTGCCTTCGCACTGCAGCCCACGCTTTCACTCCCCACTGCCTTCCACTGCAGCCCAGCGCTTTCACTCCCCACTGCCTTCACACTGCAGCCCAGCGCTTTCACTCCCCACTGCCTCCGCACTGCAGCCCAGCGCTTTCACTCCCCACTGCCTTCGCACTGCAGCCCAGCGCTTTCACTCCCCACTGCCTCCGCACTGCAGCCCAGCGCTTTCACTCCCCACTGCCTTCGCACTGCAGCCCAGCGCTTTCACTCCCCACTGCCTTCGCACTGCAGCCCAGCGCTTTCACTCCCCACTGCCTTCGCACTGCAGCCCAGCGCTTTCACTCCCCACTGCCTTCGCACTGCAGCCCAGCGCTTTCACTCCCCACTGCCTTCGCACTGCAGCCCAGCGCTTTCACTCCCCACTGCCTTCGCACTGCAGCCCAGCGCTTTCACTCCCCACTGCCTTCGCACTGCAGCCCAGCTTTCACTCCCCACTGCCTTCACACTGCAGCCCAGCGCTTTCACTCCCCACTGCCTTCACACTGCAGCCCAGCGCTTTCACTCCCCACTGCCTTCACACTGCAGCCCAGCGCTTTCACTCCCCACTGCCTTCACACTGCAGCCCAGCTTTCACTCCCCACTGCCTTCACACTGCAGCCCAGCGCTTTCACTCCCCACTGCCTCCACACTGCAGCCCAGCTTTCACTCCCCACTGCCTTCACACTGCAGCCCAGCGCTTTCACTCCCCACTGCCTCCACACTGCAGCCCAGCGCTTTCACTCCCCACTGCCTTCACACTGCAGCCCAGCGCTTTCACTCCCCACTGCCTCCACACTGCAGCCCAGCGTTTCACTCCCCACTGCCTTCGCACTGCAGCCCAGCGCTTTCACTCCCCACTGCCTTCGCACTGCAGCCCAGCTTTCACTCCCCACTGCCTTCGCACTGCAGCCCAGCGCTTTCACTCCCCACTGCCTCCACACTGCAGCCCAGCTTTCACTCCCCACTGCCTTCACACTGCAGCCCAGCGCTTTCACTCCCCACTGCCTTCACACTGCAGCCCAGCTTTCACTCCCCACTGCCTTCACACTGCAGCCCAGCTTTCACTCCCCACTGCCTTCACACTGCAGCCCAGCTTTCACTCCCACTGCCTTCACACTGCAGCCCAGCTTTCACTCCCCACTGCCTCACACTGCAGCCCAGCTTTCACTCCCCACTGCCTTCACACTGCAGCCCAGCGCTTTCACTCCCCACTGCCTTCACACTGCAGCCCAGCTTTCACTCCCCACTGCCTTCACACTGCAGCCCAGCGCTTTCACTCCCCACTGCCTTCACACTGCAGCCCAGCTTTCACTCCCCACTGCCTTCACACTGCAGCCCAGCTTTCACTCCCCACTGCCTTCACACTGCAGCCCAGCGCTTTCACTCCCCACTGCCTTCACACTGCAGCCCAGCGCTTTCACTCCCCACTGCCTTCACACTGCAGCCCAGCTTTCACTCCCCACTGCCTTCACACTGCAGCCCAGCTTTCACTCCCACTGCCTCACTCAGCCCACTGCCTTCACACTGCAGCCCAGCTTTCACTCCCCACTGCCTCCACACTGCAGCCCAGCGCTTTCACTCCCCACTGCCTTCACACTGCAGCCCAGCGCTTTCACTCCCCACTGCCTTCGCACTGCAGCCCAGCGCTTTCACTCCCCACTGCCTTCGCTCTGCAGCCCAGCGCCTTCTTTCTCTAACCGCTGAGCTCCTCAAACCCCACTGCCTTCACACTGCAGCCCAGCCCACGACACCGTTCCGATGAAGGTGGTTTCAATGCCTTCCTGCTCTCTTTCTGAAGGGGACTTATCAAAAGGGGGGGTGAAAAAAAGAGTTATCACTCCGCAATCTCACATCCACACAGGAGTTCAAAAAAACAGGAGCGGAAAAACACTCGCTCCACCCCGCAGAGGAAGAAAAAGATAATAATTCGAAGTGACCGGCGCTCTTGCTTTATCAGCAGAGTCATTAAGATAATACAGAGGGAAAGGATTCAGGTTTTTAAGCAGGTTCTGCAGCCAAAGCTCTGGGGCTCTAATCTGTCAAAGACGCTTACAAGGTCTGCAGAGAAATCAATGGGAGTCTGCGGTCTGGGGGTGTTGGAGGGGGGTCTGTTTTAGCCCCCAATGCGCACAGAGGCTCCGATAGCAGTCCAGATAACTCTGAAATTCATATCCTAATCATTGGAACGAAGCAAGCAAACGGGTCCACAGGCAGCACTTGCCTGTCTGTTTAATTAATGAAAAAGTTTCTCTCTGTTTTTTTTTTTTTTTTTCAAAAGGGGGGATCGTAATCGTTGTGCTTACCCGCTGTTTTTCCTAATTAGAATCCTTTCTCCCCATGCTGATACTGCGCTCCCTGTTGAGTGTCCTGGCCAGCGAGTTAATGCAGCTTTTCTCTGCTTTTTAAATTGATTAACAAAACGGTCACATGATACGAAGGCCCTGCAATCTGTGAGTGGCACAAAGATGGAGGAACCAGATCTGATTACAACAGGAAACAGTTTTGGGGTGGAGGTCAGGGTGGTCAGGGGGTGGTCAGGGGTGGTGGTGGGGGGGGTGGTCAGGGGTGTTGGTGGGGGTGGTCAGGGGTGTTGGTGGGTGGTCAGGTGGGGGTGGTCAGGGGTGTGGGGGTGGTCAGGGGTGGGGTGGTGGTCAGGGGTGTGGTGGGGGGTGGTCAGGGGTGGTCCTGTATTGTTTAGAAAGAAGTAGTTTGAATTATTTTGTATTTAATTTATTCAAATTCTTTTTCAAAAATGTTTTTATTGAAATCATGTTTTGCTCTAATTGCCGTGTGTTGTATGTAAATGCACAGTAATTACAGAGTGTTATTTTTCATCTGACTTTGTTGCATGCGTCGTCTGCGGCGTCGTCTTTAGAACTTCTGAACCAGTGATGATGCTGTTAGCTATGAGGTATGATACGGGAACTGTTTCCTTCAGCTCTACAATCTGGAGAAGTAGAAATGAGCTGTACAGTGTAGTGCCCTATAAGACTAATGGGTGAGTGGAGGCATGCAGGGGTATACAGGAAGATGAAAGGGTATCAGAACTATCAGCTCAGAGCTGCCTCAGTTCCACAGTGAGGAAATGTATTTCACCCAGGGGCTAATTGGCACTGCTATTTACCAGTTTGATCTTATCAGATACTCTACATAAAAACCTTGCTTTCCTTATGATTCAATGAGTACAAACCCACAAACATTAATCCATTACACTCCTGCTACAAAAGCCATCAACGTTTTCTTTTAGTTTTCCCCACAACCAGCACGGGAATACGGGAAAAAACGAAATTATGAACTGCCTTAATGGAGTTTATTCGGAAACAGCAATAAAATTATAAAATAATACCCCCTCCGGCCCTCACGTTCCGAGATTGCTGCGTTCTGTTTGTTTGTATCGGTTTTCAGTTAAGTGCCAATGAAAATATTTGAGAGGATATTCAATTGTGTGAGAGGGAAGGAACATGTCATTAGAGTACCTGAATTCATTTTGGAGACGGCTAAATGCACCGTAATGTCTGAGAGGGAGGGCAGGGGCGAGCTGACTCTAATTGTTTTTCAAGCAGGGCCTGGCTAGTTGCTCGGGTTACACTGTAAACAAGTGGAGCTGGCACACGCTAGACACAACAAGCAAGACTGACCTGCTTCTGTACAGGCCTGCCCAGGTTATCAGGGCAGTGTCAAAGAAAAATGGAAATGTGCTTCCCCTCAGCGCCGAGGTCAGACAATACAACAAGTTTCTATCTGCACTCATAATCGGACAATTTATGTTTCCTATGTTGGCATCAGTCTTTTCAAATAAATATAACCCATTTGCTTAAAATCTAGTATCAAGAATTTTGATGTGACATGCAGGCTCATAAATTCAACCCAGGGCCGCTGAACTTCCCTTCAGCTGTTTCCAAAAAAAAGAAAAGAAAGAGAAAAGGACAAAGAAAAAAACTGGGAAACAGACTTGTCCTGGGCTGCAATGAAGGCAGCTAGTCTGTTTAGAATGGAACGTTTTTTTTTTCACAGCCATGCTGCGAAACAGCCAAACCAGAAGATGATGTTAAAACACAGCGAGGCAAAGGTCAGCATGCAGCTCCCGACACCAACAATAAGACACGAAACCTGCAAGCAGAGGAGAGCTTGAAGCATATACGAGAGCTACTGTAAATCAAGGGCATTAGGTCTATAAGCAAAAATGCTGGCCCTCTTCCTTAATGATGAGATCCGATACCTTTTTATAAAGGACCCCCTGCCGTAGATGCTCCTGGAAGCCCGGATGTCCACTGGAGCGTTTGGCACCAGAGGAACCAACAACGTGGCTTTCATTTGACTTCAAGTGGAATATCTTATCATCTCTGTTTGTAGAACAAAGAGCTTCCTATATTCACTTATTTTTCTATTTCCTCTGTGTTCGGACTGGAGATTTTACTTGGCTGCACCTTCTCTGTAAACCTGGCTGTTTATCATTTTTAAAAAGTTTAAATTTCGGAAAGTAATAGCGAATGAGCATTAACGACAACCTCTTCATCAAGCCAGCCTCCAGGCCCCAAGCATGTTTCTTTTATTTATTTATCTGGCTGTTGATCTTATTTATCTGGGTATTTATTTCTATGTATCTTTCTGCTCTGTCTCTTCGCTGGTGTCTGTTAATCTTTCACTGGGGGTTAATTGACAGACACGCAGCTTGAAAGGAAGAGCGGAAAGCAGCGAGCTGGCATGAACGACACCATGAAGGACTTCAGAACACGGGCACAGAGCATGATAACGGGTCTGCTGCAGAACTCATGCCTAACGCTCTTCAATGGCAACGCACCCAGACAATGGTCCGGTACCAAGGGGCAGTGTGAGCAGAACAGCAGCTACAATGTCACAGGGCTGCCGTTGGTGGAATGATCCCACAGTGGGAACACATTGTGACACACCAATGATATCACACTGGTACCAGCAAACCAATACACAGCGGTCAACTGCAGTGCCACAGCACCATATTGATACCAGCATGCTGCTTCTGGAGAGCAGAGATTCTTCAAGTGATTATGATAAATATTCCGGAAGGGCAAGAACATTTTCAGAGTTCCAATATCCTCTGCTTTATGGAGCCAGGGAGCAGTGCTGTAATTCAGGGGTGTCTAATCACGGTCCTGGAGGACAGTTCCCCTCCCTGTGGACACCCCTGCTGCACGGTGTCTTTGTAGATCATCTCCCTACTGTATCCCAGCACAATCTGTCATTATTCCCAAACTGATAACTGTCTGAACTGTGGGAACCAGATCTCGTATAACATCGTTCCATTGTCAAAACTTTTCACTGCGTTAAATACCTTTTTTTTTTTTATTTATTTTTTTTTTTTGAAGAAGAAGAAGAATCCTTAACGTGTTTAATTTATGTCATCACACATCCCCCTTTTCTTCGGGAATTTGCCCCTGCGAAACCTCAGTGGGAGCCCGTGGTAGATTTATCTCTGCTCAGCCTGCTTAGCCTTCACCCGCACTCGGGGACCGCTCAATATTTAAACCTACTTTGCTTTTATTTTTCTCTCTGTCTCTTCTGGTTTTCCGGGGCTAATTTTGATTAATTTTCAGATATTTATTCATCTCGATTAACTTTATCTACAGCTTAAAAGGTGTGCTGCATAATAAGCAGAGACAAGGAGGGGTCTGTCTTAGTGTGGAGCTAACAGAAGGTATTCGTTAGGTTTTTAATCCATGTTTAAAATCTCAAAGGAAAATGGGTTATCTTTGTTAGCTGTATAGGAGAGGAGTAAGAATGAGCACAGTTGGCTGTATAGCAAGCATGGATCGAATTTTGGTTTAATCTCAAAAACATGGGCCCTAGTCGCAAATCATTAATTCAAGAGCTTTTTATATAATGCCTGATATTCACGAAACTGTTCTAGACTAGTCTCTTTTACAACGGTCAAGAAATGCATAAAACCAAATCTTTGTGAACGGAGCTCCCATGCTTTTGAGATCGTGGGCTATAGATTCTCAAAAGATATTTACTCCCAAATCGCCATGAACGCAATTTTTGTCTGAAAGAAGAAGAAATCGAGATAATTTGCATGAGTTGTCTATTTCTGGCTTGGTAACTTTATTGGGTGGGTTTGTACTATCTGTCATGCTAAGAGCAATTGGATTCCAGCAGCACAACTTTGTGAAGGTTGCGTGCGTGCATGCGTGTGGAGAGCAGCTTGCTGCAGCGCTGGTGATTGATCTGACCTCGCATTGCAGGGAAGCAGCCTGAGCCCTGCAGACGTTTATTACCTTTAAACACACGTCGCCATATATCTTTCTGTCTTCTCTTTTCTCTTAAAAGCAAGCCCACTTCCAGCGAAGGTACGCAAATTGGTAATAAAGCTGGGACGGGGTGTCATGCACGGGGGGGGGGCGGTTGAAGTAAAACAGGCCGTGTAATCAGTTCTGTGCAGGGGGGGGGTTCTTTTGTACCTAGAGACGCTCGCTGCTGTCAGCAATTGAAATAATTAGGATGTCATCCCCCGTGGCAAAGGGAATATAAATACATCTAAAATACGACTTAATGACATTTTACTCAGAAAGCGAAGGGGATCTGCTTCAAATAAAGGAGCCATTAGAAGCACAATGAGAGCTGGGAGGCAGGGGTGCGGAGAGGGAGGGAGGGGTGGGTGGAGGTGCAGTTGGCCAGCAATGTGCAGGGATCCGGGGTGTAAATCACATGGGTTTTGGGGCAGTCAAGGACAGGAATGTTACCGCTGGCCCCTGGCTGACCCATGGGGCTTTAGTGTGACAGAGCAGCCCGGTTTCAGCGCCTGCAATAAAATAAATCTAATAAGAGAGGACAGGGAAAAGGGGCTTGGTGCGGGTTAAGGAAGTGTGGTTAAGTGGAGGTTAGTGTAGTGTAGCACTGTGTTGTTTTATTTTAATGTACAAGTATTTATTGGTTTTTAATTCTATACTACTTTTTCTTCATATTTAATATTTTTAGAAAAACATTATCTGAAAAGAGAAAAAAATAAAACACTGCAGAACAAGAGAAACAATTTAAGAAAACCTCTGAGCTTGTGTCCCATATACTGCTGTTCAAAAATGCTAATAAGAGGGACAATGGGTCACCCCTAGAGGAAAATCACCAACAGGATTGATAATCTAGAGTTAAAGAGGGACGCTACTCTCCAGGATCAGTTCCCAGGGATCCCGAGTGAGACTCTGAGGCAGCGCGGTCGCTACTCTCCAGGATCAGTTCCCAGGGATCCCGAGTGAGATTCGGAGGCAGCGCGGTCTCTATTCTCCAGGATCAATTCCCAGGGATCCCGAGTGATACTCGGAGGCAGCACGGTCTCTATTCTCCAGGATCAATTCCCAGGGATCCCGAGTGAGACTCAGAGGCAGCGCGGTCTCTATTCTCCAGGATCAATTCCCAGGGATCCCGAGTGATACTCGGAGGAGGATCAATTCCCAGGGATCCCGAGTGAGACTCTGAGGCAGCGCGGTCTCTACTCTCCAGGATCAATTCCCAGGGATCCCGAGTGAGACTCGGAGGCAGCGCGGTCTCTACTCTCCAGGATCAATTCCCAGGGATCCCCAGTTAGACTTGGAGGCAGCGCGGTCTCTACTCTCCACAATCAGTTCCCAGGGATCCCGGGTGAGACTCGGAGGCTGCGCGGTCTCTACTCTCCAGGATCAATTCCCAGGGATCCCGAGTGAGACTCGGAGGCAGCGCGGTCTCTACTCTCCAGGATCAGTTCCCAGGGATCCCGGGTGAGACTCGGAGGCAGCGCGGTCTCTACTCTCCAGGATCAATTCCCAGGGATCCCGAGTGAGACTCGGAGGCAGCGCGGTCTCTACTCTCCACGATCAGTTCCCAGGTTTCCAGAATACTGCCGACACAAAGCAGACACACATTAAGCCCCAGAAGAACACAGCAAGTACTGCAATAATGAGAGTAATCGTGTTACAAGAGGGGACCAGCTGCACTTTGCAGTGCTAATGGTAATGCAGTGCGGCACTGCAGAGGTTCAGTGGAGAGAGACGAGTCCAAACTCGCATCGACACACAAGTCAATCCGAGCCACTCCACTCCATTCCACTCCACTCCAATCCAACTTAACGCCTACACGATACAACAGCACAGTCTGGCACACACAAACTGCAGCTAGCGGCCTCCTGCATGTAGGGTTGAGATGGCAGGGTTTTAAAACAAGTGTGATGTGTTTAATTCACAATAAATAAGAGCAAAAACACACACTGAATTATAACTAGCAGCCCGTGAAGGACTTTAACAAGGAGAAGTCTTTGTTATGCAGCGTCAGGGAATGGACCGGTGTCGACAGCCCTTGACTGCTGAAGAATCATTACACTGTTTGGGGTGTAAAAGATCCTATTCTCTCATATTCCGGCAGACTTTTTCTTCTTTCATTTTTCTTTTTCCTTTCTTTCCTTCTTCGCATGGCCTGGGGGGGGGGGGTCTCTCCAGGCAGGCATGTTTTGTTGGTGTCACTCAGACATGTATTTCTCAGTCCAAGATATTTTAGCCACTAACTGTTTCATTGCGTTCCTTCAGGCCACACAGAAACGACAGAAACGGCGACTGTCAAAAAAGGAAGGAATTTATGATTTTACTTTTCTTTCTTTTTTTTTTCAAAATGAAAACTGCGAGGTCAAACAGAAACAGGCCACCAAGAGTCGCCTCCCCTTATATTGCAAACAATGGGTGACTGTCAGTCTGTGCCCTGTGATAAATGCAGATATGGATGTATGACTGAAGACATCAAAGTGTCTTGGGCAGTATCACCTGACACTGCAGCAGCGGGTCTGTCGCTCCCGGCAGTGCTGAAGCATTCGGATGACATGCCGGCAGCTCCATCGCACTGCAAAGAGAAAATGAAAAATAAAGACAAGCATCAGAGAGGATGCAGACAGAATGTCTGGTTTTGATTTTGTGCCTCCAAATTCTCCTACAAGCACGAGATGGGAATTCAAATAGGTTTGGTGTATAAGCTAAAGAATGCTTTGTGTGTTGGGTGTCGCTTATTGCATGTTTATCTCGTGCTGTTTGGGAGCGAAAGGGCCGCGAAGCCAAGTTATTATACATACATGACAAAAAATGATCTGGTGCTCAGGAACTACTCTTGAACATAAACGTGTTTGAAGCATGTGATTGAGTGTTCAAAGTTACAGATGGCACACAATGCTCAAGCAAGTATTATTCATTAGTCATTTAGCAGACGTTTCTATCCAAAGCGACTTACAGTGAACTATGCATCAAGAGTCCCTAACAATAGGACCTTGGTTTTACGTCTCATCCGAAGGACGGAGATATTGGGAAAGGTATCTCGCTGGTTCTGGATAAAATAAATATCTGCAACAAAGATTATCCACACTCAGGATTTCTTCACCAAAATATTTGAATACGTTTTATTTGTGCAACATCAGGATTAAAAAGTGAACCAGTCAAATCTGCGTTTCCGTGCCGTGCCCCTTCCTTTGTTAAGCTCACGTATTCTTTTAGCACGGTCCACTATAGTCACTTGGATTTTATTTATTGATGTGTTTCACAGACCTTGATTAGCAGGCCCACAAACATGTTCCACTTAAAACAGAGATGTGTCGTTCAGTTGACAGAGTGTATTTATTGATTTGTGTTCCAAAATTTACAGAGAGCAAAATAGTTTAATAAACTTGTATCATCTGCTTCGCTTTCATCACAGCTGTGTGCTCCAGAGACGGCGGGGTGATTTTCATGGTGGGTTTAGAGAGTGAAGACTCCTTAAACAAATAAACCCGTAATTTACAGCCTCACACAGGTTAGTGGAGCGCAGGGAGGAATCATTCAGAAAGGAAAGCCAGGGCTCAGCAAGCGATGAAGAGATATCACATTCAGAGCTTCTCGTAAATCAGGCTAGTTACAGACAGGCTGACTGGACTCCCTGTAGACGAGCGAGGGGCTTGTACCCTCATAGAAATACCACAGCCCTGCGAAGCACATATATTTATCAATTCATTGCTTTTCTTGCAAACGTTGGTCTAGCAGTCTAAGAAGTTGAATTAGTTTTATTCAGACGATTTGAGTATTTAAAGGTGTTTTAAAAAAATGACTTCTTATAAAGCCTTAATTACACGTCTTACAATTTTGTTACAGCATGTTATCATAAAGAACATGTTTATTGTTAATAAAACCCTTAATAACACATGTTTAGATCACCCATATAGAAGAAAGAGAAAATATATTTTCTATATATATATATAGAAAATATATTTTCTTTCCATATGGGGATGTTTTTCAAGTGCTGCTGCTCTGAATGAAGGCCATTGAGATCCTGGCTTGCTGTCGCCAGCTCCTCCTCACCAGCGCCCCTCTCTGTTAACGAGGTAAAGAAAGGAGACCCTGATTGAAGTGTGCCTGCCCTGGTGCGAGAGGCAGGCCGCTGGCCGCTGGACTTCACTTGTCAGAGGCATTCATTCCTGGACTTTAATCCCATTGACAAAGGCCGGTGACTGGAACAGGAACTTGGGGTTTGAGCACTGTCAACAGCAGATTCCTATTTCAGATAGCATTGACAGGCCTTCACCCGGATAATGAAGGGAAGAGCCCTGGTGCTTTGACAAGCCCTCGTATTACCAGCCAGCTAAACAGAGCCGGGAGAGGCTTAGCATTGTTGTGACAGTGCTTTAAAGGACTTGCCAGCTCCTCGTCTTTTCTGTTTCTTTCACTGTTGCTGTTGCTGTTGCTGTTGCTGTTGTTGTTGTTGTTGCTGTTGTTGTTGTTGTGCTTTCAAATAAGAGAGGAATTAAACGCTCATAACCTTTCATGAGTGATAAACACACGCGCACGCACACACGCACACATGCACCCATACACACAGACCCACACACGCAGACACGCACGCACACACACGCAGACACACCCCCACACCCCCACACGCACACACAAAAGCAAACAAATTCAACCTGTGCACCTGTTTTGTAATAAGAGGATTTGTTCATTTTATTTTACATTTCATCAATGTTTCAGCCCTGCATCACCTATTGTAGCATATCCATTTCTAGTATGTGGAAGAGATGACATATTGTATAGGGTGCTCTGTAATGCGAGGGGCTGTACGATACATGCTGATATCCACTGCACAAGAGGGCTCACTGGCCGCCCTGACCTTTAGTGGGGTGAGACTCCTGAGGGAATGGACAGAATGTCACTGTGTCGTGTGTTTTTACTATTGCTCCACAAAGCAGCACCCCCAGTTTGCTATATTCATGACGAGCTGATTTTAGCAGGTGGTGCCGCTGAGAATTTACTAAATTTTTTTTTTCTGGGGACCTTTTCAATAACCATTCTACTGAATACTACTAACTGTCGCGAGATTGCAGCCGTGCGATTCATAAAATACCCCGCCCCTGTTGTGACAGTCAGCACTCATTGCTCTATTATCGCTTGTGTTCAAAAGCAATGTGAAAAGGAGCCGGGTGATTGACCGTGGCACCAGCAGCTGCACAGCGCCCCAGTACTTCAAGATGCACCCCTAGTTCTGTGCCCCTGTATACAGGTATCCGGATCCATGAGATTGAACTCAGTCCAGGTATTGCACTGTTCACCACTCCTGATCCATGAGACTGAACTCAGTCCAGGTATTGCACTGTTCACCACTCCTGATCCATGAGACTGAACTCAGTCCAGGTATTGCACTGTTCACCACTCCTGATCCATGAGACTGAACTCAGTCCAGGTATTGCACTGTTCACCACTCCTGATCCATGAGACTGAACTCAGTCCAGGTATTGCACTGTTCACCGCTCTGCAACTCTGAAGAGCAGACCCACAAACATGTTCCACTTAAAACAGAGATGTATCGTTCAGTTGACAGATTGTATTTATTGATTTGTGTGCTATTTTTAGGTTACATGGAGTTCAACTTCAACCACAAACCTTGAGGCAGTTACAACATCAGAGAGAAAAAAAGGACTTCAAAGCGGGAAATGTGAATTGTTCCATTGCTTTAATCTGAGTGCCAACAACCACTGCAAGTTTTTGCTGATAAAGTCATTGCTAATACAGTATTCTGTGAAAATTACCAGCTATGAAAAAAACATCACTGATTTCATTTCAAATGGTGCTCCAAAGCTGCTTTAACTTCTGCGTTTGAGTCCCCAGAATGTGACGACGGAGTGAGAAAACGATCCACAGTGAGATTCTAAACAACGAGAAGAAGACATTTGTGAAGACAAGGGGGTGAAATTTCAGAGCCTCACCAAGTTGCTCTTTCAGGTCCAGCGCTTGGTATTTAAAAAGGCAAATCATCCTCTTTGAGTGCTAGGACTGTTTCCTCTCCAGTCTTGCAATCTGCACCTGGCGTGATCATGGGACACTGTGACACGGCCTGCAGTCTAAACAAGGAGCTCCAGACGTCAAGTAACAGGAGATCGTAGATATATTAGGCTTTAATTCTCCAGGTAAACGTCTATACCTCACCACAATGCTAATATTGAATACTACCACTGTTTCCAATGTTTAAATACTCAACAGGCATCCTTTGATGTGTGTGTGTGTGAGTGAGGGCTTCTCATTGCAAGCTCCATATTCTGGGCATGTTTCGCAGGGAGTAATTGTCAACCTAATTTGGCATTTCCACTCGGGGCAGCCAAGTCTAAGTTTGGGAAGTGAACAGTGATGGTATGGCTGAGTAAATGAATGAATTCTCTCTCTGTTAAGCTCTGTCATTACCCTGGCAGAAATAAGCAGCTTTTCAAACGCTGACATACCTGATTACCCAGGAGGGGGGAGTGAGCCGCAGTGTAAGCGCCCCCTTTAGGACGAGTCACGGAACTTAATGAAAGGGGATCAAAAATGCTCTGCTGAAAAGAAAAAAGAGCAATAGAAATTTGGGATGCTCTTCAAAGTACAGGTATGTTAGCTGCATGTTTTGACTTGACAATATGCCAGTACAGCTTATTCTGAGTGCATTCCCTAGACAGAGCATAAGTTACGATTCTAAAGTAAAAAAGAAAACGCTTTTTTAAAGATCAATTGGACTTCATTATTGTATAAGAGCATCGTGGAGCTGGCTTCTCAAACTGTGCAAAATCATTTCTGTTTTTACAAGAGACAGCTTACACAAAACATGTTAACTTACAAACAAATAATTTTTTTGATTGGTCAAAGAGATTCCCAATATGTTAAAGCAGTGTATACACGCTTCCATGTGTTTATCCTTAAAGTTTAAACGTTTACGAATTTCAACGGCAAACCCCAAGTCTCCCCTGGTGAGCCATGAAGTCTGTTGAAACCACAAAGTAGCTTCGTGTTCCCTCGGCTTAACGGTCACGCATCCCTCCAGATCAATGCAAACGCCTTCCCGCCTCGCTGTGCCTGTCCCTGCTGGTCCTTCACCTTGTTGACCGTGTTATGGCGGGTGTTTCCCATTTCAGTCCATTCAGGCTGCATGTGATAAGTCAACATCCCCGCTTGTTATTTCAGATCAAGCCTTCAGATAACTAAAGCCTCCACTAAGCCTTCTGCAGAACATTCACTTTCAGGCTGCACGCCCTCCTTGGCCCGTTACTTCTGTTTCAATCCCTGTAAATGAAACACAACACTAGCACAGCATATTTAATTAAAGCACTGATTTTATTCAAGAGCAATGTCATCCCTTCTTTAAGGGCAGTTGCAGTTTTGAATCGAAAGCCCTACATTTCGATGCGATGCATGGGATCATGAATTGTGTGTTGGTTTTTTTTTTGTTTTTTTTTTCCAAAGGCGAAATAAATTCTGACAAATCAAAACGGAAGCCAGGGATGATTTGCGGTGCCACCACAGGCCACAAGTACTGCATGAATCCGCTTTCTCTCTTGGACACCCTCGTTCAGCTGTTTCCAAACTCCTTCACCACCTTCAAACCCTCAGCACTGAGACTGCATTCCTTCAGCACCTCCAAACCCTCAGCTGCACTGAGACTGCATTGTGAAGAGCCATTCGAGTACCACTGAGCAGACAAGAAGACAAATGCCATGGCAGAATGTCTACAGTTACGAACCTGCAAGATCCTAGTCATTAATATTGTGCAGCTATTTGTTAGGAGTCTGATAAAATGGACCAGATTTCTCCATCTCAGATGAATCTGCGCTCCCTCGACTGTGTGACTCACCCTGCACACCACACGGCCTTGCCTTTACCAGGGGAGACCATCAGGGACCCCTGCACTCCCCTGACTGTGTGACTCACCCTGCACACCACACGGCCGTGCCTTTACCAGGGGAGACCCTCACGGACCCCTGTGCTCCTCTGACTGTGTGACTCACCCTGCACACCACACGGCCGTGCCTTTACCAGGGGAGACCCTCAGGGACCCCTGCACTCCCCTGACTGTGTGACTCCCCCCTGCACACCACGCGGCCATGCCTTTACCAGGGGAGAACCTCAGGGACCCCTGCGCTCCTCTGACTGTGTGACTCACCCTGCACACCTCACGGCCGTGCCTTGACTTGAGGGTCTCCCCTGGTAAATAAAACCTCTAACACATAACCTAAACAGAATCAAACACTTTAGAAGAAGAAGAAGAAGAACGGAGGGAGTAGACGGAACTTTGATGTGATTTATGCCGTCCGAGGGCTGAACGCTGCTAATCTTTAAAAGGACAACATTGCAATTTAAAGTGCAGGTTTGGCACGGCGGTGTTGGATCAGCCTCTCCCTTTGCTGTGTGCCTTTGGGTGGTCGATCTCAGAGCTCACAGCTGGGCCCCCGAGCACCATTCATCAGGGAGGGACGCACTGGAGCGATTTACAGGGCCTCTGAAAGACTTTCAAAGAGTACTTTTTTTTATTTAAGACACTGCAACAGTCTCAGGAGAGATGCCACGATAGACCTAGAATAGCATTAAAAAGAACTAGCTGTTTGGACAAATGTTTTAATTCATTAGAAAGACATCAAGTCATTTCCATCTGGTGCAAACCATCTGACAGAAAGACACTTCAGATGGATGTATCACGTCAATATCACAGTCTACTATATATATATATATATATGTCTGACTGTCTGTCTGTCTGTCTCTGTCTGTCTGTCTGTGTCTGTGTCTGTGTGTGTTTATTCCAGTCCTGCTCAGTCACCTCCCTGGATATCTGCTTCCGGAAGCTGGCTGTGGGAATCGCAGAAACAGGAGCTTTTGTGTCTGCAGGCTGTAGCTTCGGTCCATCTGATAAGTCATGTGTGCCCGGGGAGACAACTCAACTGCTCACTGATTGCAGCAGAGCCGCTGTGATAAGACTTTCTGTACCGCCTCTAACTTCTGTAGACTAATAGTTTGTGGGGGAAGAAAGAAGGTTTGTCTGCGGCAATTAGACTCTGTCCCAAACCCACGACCTGTTCCAGGGGGTCAGACGATGGGAGAGGGAAGGAGAGGGCCGGAACTAGAATGATGCATTCCAACCACACAGCTTGCTGTACAAGACATTCCTGTCATCCCTGAACCGTTTACAGGGCTTTGACTCACACCTTGTGAAAATAAAAATGAATACATAAATGCCTTTGCTGATTTCTCAAATGTGCCTGACTGCCCCCCTCCCTAACCCTAGCCCAGCTCTAACCTCTAGACCACACTGCCTCCCTCCCAGTACTCTGCTCTAACCATTAGACCACACTGCCTTCATCCATCCCTCCCAGTCTCAGCTCTAACCACTAGACCACACTGCCTCCTCTCTGCCTGCACTCATTTCTGCTTTAAGTTTTTAAAGCACTTGTGGAATAGAGTTTGTAATTGTTTGATCAGTGTATGTGAGGAATTACTGAATCAGTAAATCACAAACTACCCATTAATTATAAATTACCCACTTGGGAATTGAGCTGTAAATCAATAAGAAACAGTGTCTTCATCAGCGTTACGCCTCATTCAACCCTCGCTTCACAAACGAATAAAACAATGTTAAATACATACAACTGGAATGGATTATATATTAAATATAAAATAACTTGTGTATAATGTTAAAAAGTAGTTTATTAGCCTACATATTTATATATATAACAGGTTTGAAAGGAGGTATAACTGCAGTGCACAAAATGAAATAAATTTTAAAAAATGATAAATGTTTATTTTGCATGTCTTTCTACGCAGCTGAAGAAGGACTTTAGTCCGAAACGTCCTGAAATCAAAGATTTGTGAGTCATTTAAACCTTTTGTGTACATGCAAAAAACTTTATTTTTTCAATTTTTTATAAATATATAGTCAACTGTAATATTGACGTGATACATTCATCTGAAACTTCTTACGTCAGACTAAATTCTGTCTTTAAAATGAAATTCAAAAAACGTTTATCCAAACAGCCAGTTCTTTTTAATACTATTCTATATTTTGCAATATAAAATAAAAAGAGGATGAACCAGATTTTCAAAGCTTGTTTGAAACCAGAAAGAAACTAAACCTCACCAATTGACGGATTGTCTTTACATATATATAGATGGATGGATTAATATTAGGACTATAAGGGTATATTGATTATTGCTAATCTGATCACTCCCTGGATTCTTTCTCTTGTTTTTATTGCCTCAGGGACGGGGTGGTGGGGCGGAGCAGGCAAACCAGAAATGTAGACCCAGGCATTGCCCCAGGTCAGCATGACAACCTGCAAGGGATCTGTCAGATTACAATGTGAATGGAGGAGATAGCAAGCTTATCTTCATGACAAAGGGCTGCTGGGGAGGCTGGGGCGTGCTTGTGCTCTAGCTGTGTGCTGGTGTGTTTGCTTTGCCCTGTGGTGACAGCAATGCAGAGACACGGCTCTCAACACATAGCTGGTGGAGGGAAAGCCGTGCATGTGGGAAATATTTGTAACATTTAAAAACATTTTTAAAATCTATTGTTTATTGTTCCCATATGCAATCCCGGAGGTTTAAAGGAGGCTAGGAGTCTATAATATAAGTTTGGTGAAAATGTGTCTCTGTCTAACCTCTAGACCACACTGCCTCCCTCCATCCCTCCCAGTCTCTTAGCTCTAACCACTAGACCACACTGCCTCCCTCCCAGTCTCTCTGCTCAAACCACTAGACCACACTGCCTCTCTTCATCCCTCCCAGTCTCTCAGCTCTAACCACTAGACCACACTGCCTCCCTCCACCCCTACCAGTCTCTCAGCTCTAACCTCTAGACCACACTGCCTCCCTCCATCCCTCCCAGTCTCTCAGCAATAACGTCTAGACCACACTGCCTCCCTCCACCCCTACCAGTCTCCCATGGTTTTCCTATGCTTATACTATATATTTTTTAATATGCTTTACCATTCCTCTCTGTGCTTTCCAATGCTTTACCACGCTTTCACTTTGTTACACTTTGCTGTGTTTTTACTCTAGGAAACGTTTGAGGGTTGCTATGTAGAGTGTCACAGACAGACAGACAGACAGACACGATCATAATGGTCCTCATATGTTAAAACATGGTGATTTTTTGAAGGTCTATGCGAGTAAACTCTAATTCTATTTTTTTTTTTTTATTCTAAAACTAATGAACACCTTTAGACAAGTTACAGTCCTCAGCATTAAATATCTGAGTCAATTTCCTGACTGTGTTTTTATTCCAATCTACAGACCCATATCAAGCAAAGCAGAATGTTCCTTGGAGTTTTGCGCTGTGTTCAATTGACTTTTTTTTAGCTGGATTGAAAGAAGACTAAAACCCTCAAACATGCGTTAATTCACTCAAAGTAAATACAGTGTTACAGACATTCCTTTCCCCCACTCTAAACTGTTAATCACACTAGAAAATGGAGAAAATAGAAAATCTTTTCAAAAACAAAAGCTGTTTGCCTAAAATAAGATGTAAAACTTGACAAGATAGACTGTTCTGCAGACCCCCCTCCCCTGTAATCAAGTTAGCACCCTGGTTTATTCAGCAGAGAGAGGGAGGGAGGGAGAGTGCTCTTGTGTACTCAGTTTGTAAAGCTGGGTAACGCAACGAAAGAAACCACCGCAGGGGTCAGTCCAATCGGCGGTGTGCTCTCCAGCTGCAGAGACTGGCAAACAGAAGAAAAAAACCAGCCACATGATTTATTCGATTTATTCACTGGGCACGTGATCGCAGCCCGCTCTGATAGATCAGCTGTATTTGTGCTGTCAGGAGAAGGAGGAGAGGAGGAGGAGGGGGAAGAAAAGAAACAGAAAGGAAAGAAAAGACGAGGAGCACAAAGCTGGTCTCCAGGCCACTGACAACAAAACAAGCAAAAAAAAAAACCGAACACAATCTGATGCAGGTGTCTTTTTCACAGCCTGAGCGTGCGCGCGTGTGTGCGTGTGTGTGTCTGGATCTCCCTGTGTGTGAAAGTGCTGCTTAGAGAATTAAACAAATGAATAGAACTCAGATATTCTGCATGTTTAATGTAGAGGGACATGTTATTTGCATGTGCCCTTTGTGCCTGTGCTGCTGGACCCCCTCCTTTAGGTTACAGATGCGTTTTGGAGCCGTTACCCTGGGATACTAACTGGGCACAGACTGACATCTCTGTTAAATTGAATTTTGCTGGAAAAACAGGCCTGCTTTGCAAAGCTTGCAATACTTTTACATTCCAGTAAAATAAACAGCATTGTATAGATCCAGTGAAACACAGACATGAGAAAAGTTAAACGCAAAGATTTGGATTTAACGGTAGAAAACGAGCAAGAAGCCACTGAGCCCTGGCTTTGGTTTTTATATCGCTGCCACTGTCCGGACTGATAACTGCTTTTCAAAAAAAGCTTCTTGCACGATACCCCCCTATCCATAACCCTAACCCTAACCCTTTTCTGATACTATGGTGTACTTGCATATATCATGCAAAAAGATTTCCACATTAAGTAGCTATGCATGGTAACATTGTAATGATGTGTAAGTATGCATGTGTTTACTAAGTAAGTACCATGTAAATGCACAGTAATCAGAGACGCTTCATGGAAAGTGTCACAGATGGGATGACGTCACTGTACGCAGCTCCCTCGCACGTTGCACTGACATTTTGAGAAATCTCTTGCGGCGATCGTTTCATTTCACTTGCGTGTTTTTGCAATAAAATCTATACCTGTTGTGTTTTGCGGTGTCCGCTGCTGTAGCATGTGTGTTTGAGCGCTAGCTGCCAGAGAGCGTGGAGCCAGGGACTGAGACGCAGGGCAGGGAGTCTGGAGTTAAATCCCAGCTTAACTTAGAGCGAGCCCCTGGGGAGCAGGCAGCCATCACCCCACCCCACAGACCCTCGCAGCTGTAAACTTCACTGACACGAGCCAGAGCCAGACCCCCCATGACATGCAAGCAAGGAACCAGGGAGTACAAAGTCAGTATCGCATTACATGCTGCAGCTTGCCTGCCTGCCTGCCTGCCTGCCTGTTGAAGCACCTTTGCATGCAAATAGATGCCTCTTGCAAACTAATACAGGGTTTTCAAAGTAATGACCCCTATTTAAAACGGAGCGCATTTAGTTTTAACCCCCGTAATGCCCCCCTTATCCCCTTCAGGCCCTAGTTCCACAAAAGCGGTCATAAAATTAGGAGTTAAAAATATAGGGTGACTGTTGTGTAGAAAGTCAAGCAGTAGTTCAAAATAATCATTTTATTTAGCCTGTGCTTTACATAATAATAGGGCATAACTGACAGACTGTAATTTGGAGATGCTCGTCGAAAATGTTAAATAGTTCACTCATAACTGCAAAAACACTATTAGGAAGTTAAGCCAAAGAGACAAACGTTTCAGATAGTAGTGCTGTCACCTGTAGTGTTTTGGTTATTGCCTCACACAGGTGAAGGCACATGCGTTTGTCTGCTAGACATCTTGTAAGTTTTACTTAACGTTAAATAATTGTGGAAACAAATACAGCATATGAAATGCATAGACCCTATTGAATAATAACTACTCTTGATGCATGCAGAATGTTAGGTGTGATTATTTCCACACACACAAAGACAGACTGACACCAGCCTCCATTCAGCCCCAGTACTCTCAGTGATTGGCAGCGAGTTTCATCACACGTGGATGAGTGGTTTTGCAGGTGGATATCTGTGAAGTATGACTGTCACAGTATTTAGTTTATTTAGCAGGCTGGCTGGCAGCACTAGGGATCTGTGAGGAGTTAAAGACAGAAAGATCAGTGCGGGTGTTTTGACAGCTTGTCAGTATTACCGACACTGCGTCCACGCGTCCCTTAGTTGTGGTTCCTTCCAGTGAAGCCCAGCTCACATGCTGTTCAGAAGCAGCTTTCTTCTCAACGCTCAGGAATGAAGGCAAAGACGAATTTCAAAACGTCGATCTGCAGTGACGATGCACGCTGTGTGCCTCGAGGAAAAGCCTTTTCAAGGGAAATGAATTCCGAATGCTGTGCATGCTGGGGGGGGCAAGCGAAGGCCACCACATGAAACACGAGCAAAGCGAGGATTCCTTTACTTTTTGTTGGTTTGTTTAGTTGTGTATTATTAACATAGTGATTGCAAAGAGGTTATCTAGATCAGCAGTTCTCAAACCCTGACCCCCTTGATTTAATATAGTGTACAAATAAGTCTTTAACCAATTTTTTTTTTATGACTTTTTTTTACAGTTTTTTATTAGATATACTTTCAAAACGCAGCTCTCTAAAAATGTTCTCTGCAGTTGACTGCCCTTGTGTCACCTGTGCATCGCTGCACATTTTCGCTTGTCGCATTGTGTCTGGTGTGTCGCGGCCTTAAGGTTTAGGGTTAGGGTTAGGGTTAGGAGTTTGGGTACTGGAACAGGTAAGGGTTAGGGATACAAATTAGGAGCTAGGGGGTTGTAAAATACTACATTAATACCTGGGTAAAAGCATTGCAAAGTGTAGTGATGCTCAGTAGAGTCACAGTGAAAGCATGGTAAAGCAGTTTAGTACAGTAACGCTACAGTAAACTTACATAAGGGAACCATTGGGTTAAAGCATAAAGAAATTCAATCTGCTATTCCAGTCAGAACTAGTATGGATACCCACCCAGCCTCGCCAAGTACAGTACTGCCCTAACTATAAGCAGGTTACAGAACATACAGTATGGATTATATACAGTGTGGTTTGCACTGGACTGGACTCAGTCTAACAGCTCTCCTATTGAATCCTGTTGATTTGCCTTTGCTTTCCAAAGTGGTTTTGAATTAGCATCCCAGGGTATCTGCTCTCCACACAAGAGGATCATTGCGGGAGAGGAAATTGAATGACGTGACATTAACCAATAACACAGGTAGTGATGGGCAGCCCTGCTGGGATTAATATGAACCCTGAAGAACACCCGCGTCCGCTTCATCTTCTCCATTGCCGTTCACTGCCTTCACTAGCGTGAGCCTGCCAGTCCTCCACTCAACGTTTCTTAAAATGGCATTCAAAGTGGTACCTAAAGCATTCAGTGCAGGAGTATTGTACTTTAGACCAGGTAACTTTCATTATTGTGTTTATCCCTCCCATGTGCCTCTCTGGAGTTTAGAAATCTACCATTATACTGAATGAGAGTCCATGCAGAGTCCTTGTGTGTGTTTTGGGGATTCATGCTCTGTGTGTTGGGGATTCGTGCTCTGTGTTTTGGGGTCGTGCTCTGTGCTTTGGGGTCGTGCTCTGTGTTTTGAGGTCGTGCTGTGTGTTTTGGGGTCGTGCGCTGTGTTTTGGGGTCGTGCTGTGTGTTTTGGGGTCATGCTCTGTGTTTTGGGGTTGTTCTCTGTGTTGTTACAAGTGTTATTGCCTATCATGTGCTCAACACCACCCAAGTTTGCAGCTTTAAGAGCAAATGTAAATGTCCCGAGGCTGTGTTTCTGTTCCTTGAAAGTGACAATGAAGAACAGAAACTTCACCAGGCTTCAGAAAAGACTTCACAGAGAAACAGACATGTGATCCCCCCCAGCTCTCCTTAACTGGAGGAGCACGAAATGAAAAACCTGGATCACGGAAAACCTCTGTTTTTAATTTTGCTAAGATATTAATAGTTAGTTAAAAGTGCAGCATGTGCTAAATATTATTTTAACAGAGATTGCTATCATGCAGATGCAGCTATGAAATAAGATCCTTGAAGCTTTCAGCCATATTTCATGCCATTTCGTTTCTGTGTCTTTGTGTCTTTGTGTACTGGGTGCTGCTAGGTATTGTGTGTGTGTGTGTATGCCGAGCAGAAGATTTTCAGAGCTTATATTAACCTCCTGATGGGGATGGGGGTGGGGGTTAGTAAAGCTGGTTCAAGAAAAAATCCAATTCAGCAGGGCAGGGGCAGGGCTGCCTTCAAACAACCGTTTGGAGAGACTCATTAAGGTTGATGAAATGTTACCTAATTAAACAAACAGCAAGGAAGAAGAAAAAAAAAAACAGGGAAAAGAATCCACTCCATAATGACCCCACGGCCGGATCCAGAGAAATACACACAGAACATGAACATCTTGTGAACTGTGCGAGTCAGCTCGGGGCTCTGAAATACACACAGAACATGAACATCGTGTGAACTGTGCGAGTCAGCTCGGGGCTCTGAAATACACACAGAACATGAACATCTTGTGAACTGTGCGAGTCAGCTCGGGGCTCTGAAATACACACAGAACACGAACATCTTGTGAACTGTGCGAGTCAGCTCGGGGCTCTGAAATACACACAGAACACGAACATCTTGTGAACTGTGCGAGTCAGCTCGGGGCTCTGAAATACACACAGAACACGAACATCTTGTGAACTGTGCGAGTCAGCTCGGGGCTCTGAAATACACACAGAACATGAACATCTTGTGAACTGTGCGAGTCAGCTCGGGATTCTGAAATACACACAGAACATGAACATCTTGTGAACTGTGCGAGTCAGCTCGGGGCTCTGAAATACACACAGAACATGAACATCTTGTGAACTGTGCGAGTCAGCTCGGGGCTCTGAAATACACACAGAACACGAACATCTTGTGAACTGTGCGAGTCAGCTCGGGACTCTGAAATACACACAGAACACGAACATCTTGTGAACTGTGCGAGTCAGCTCGGGGCTCTGAAATACACACAGAACATGAACATCTTGTGAACTGTGCGAGTCAGCTCGGGACTCTGAAATACACACAGAACACGAACATCTTGTGAACTGTGCGAGTCAGCTCGGGGCTCTGAAATACACACAGAACATGAACATCTTGTGAACTGTGTGACCCAGAGATCCAACGCTCAGTACTGAAATACTGAGACCTGGCAGGACAAATGGCAAACACACCGGCTAGCATCTGAAATAAGAAGAACATTATAAAATGCAGCAATATTACAGTGTTGATGGAGACCTTTAGACATCCAGTGCTGAGATCTGAATAAAACAGAAGAAACTAATCCTAACCCTCACCCTATCCCTGACCCTCACCCTCACCCTATCCCTGACCCTCACCCTAACCCTAACCCTAACCCCTTCCACACTAGACATTTTGTAAGCTTATATACACTTCACATTTCTATTGCATTTATATAAAGGATGTTATACATGATATCAGACTGTAATTACCACTACTAGTGCCAGGTTAGACAGCATTACAGTATCAGAAGTGATATAACACATAACTGAGACATTTATAAGAAAACTGCTCATTATAACATGATGGGACATAAAGCTGTGTATACAAATTATAAAGCACTGAACAAGCAAGAACGAGCATTATTATTATTATTATTATTATTATTATTATTATTATTATTATCATTATTATTAGTAGTAGTAGTAGTAGTAGTGTTATGTTTTAGGAGGTAGACACTCTTAACTACGCTGTTAACACTGAATACCAATTATGAAATCTTAAAAATACTGGCAAATACAAAACAATGTGCACTGTGCTACCTAGCTCTCTCTCTCTCTCACTAATACTAAAATAAAATCAAAATGCTGTTTAATGCTGTCATACAAGCAACCGATAATTACAGATTAATGCTGTTCCTGTTTTAGGTGTTTATAAAGATTGACAGTATTATTATTATTATTATTATTATTATTATTATTAGGTAATATACTTTAACAACAGACACTCCTATACTTGTCTTGTGTTCTCAATAAAAGCCTTTGTTCTCCTTACAAGTGAAGCTCTATAACTTGCATCTTATAAAACTGCACATGTTATTAACCAGTGTTAATGCTACAGCATTCAGCTCTAACAGAGCTGCCATTTTGCCTTTTGCATCTGAGATATAAAGCAGACCGCGTGCCTCAAAGATCCGTGCTGTTAAATGACAAAAAGATGTTCTCCATTATTAATCCACAAATGCCTTTTAATGGCCATGAAAGCCAAGCTGCAGCTTTCATATGTATATGTATCTGTTATATCACTCACTGGGCTGCTGTGCCACAAGGCTTAGAGCCGTCGTCTCGGATACAGCAGACCGCTGCTGCTCTCTGTTGGAGGACCGGATATTGCAGCCCCACTGAAACAGACAAGCCTGATGAAAGCACAGCTAGCTCCCTGCAGGACGTGCCAAACCAACTGGCATGCACACACTGATTCACCTCCAAAATACACTGCCCGACATGCACAAAACTAAACTGTGCACAATAATATAGATCTGCATCTTCAAGTGATCCATTCTGAATAAACTAGACACACACTCTCGACACAGTGAAACTGTTTTTTAACGTCTGACTCTGTACTAGAAAGGAGATGGTTGCAGCTTTAATGGGAGCATTTTCATATTTTACAATCCTACTGGTACAATGAAGCACACACTGCAATGCCAAGGTACCATATCAGCAAACTCTATCATATGGGAGTGTATGGGTATGAAGAGGTAGGGTAGGGTAGGGTAAGGCATGGTATAGTATGGAATGGTATACAGTGAAAACTGCTTAATAGATTCACTGTTTAATAGAATCAGCTGCATTCCCTTCCCTGTTCAACTAACACAAAACCTGCCTCTCTGTTGAATGGACCTCAGAGTGAAGGTGGCATTGAGATAATCTCCTGCTGCTCCACCTGCTCTGGATATCCTGCTGCAGAGCAGAGACGGTGCGTTAAAGCGTTTTCCCTCTCACCTTTCCCAATCTGAAACAGTTAAAAACTTTATAGCGGTGCAGGTACAGATAAGAGGCTGCTCTCTGACTTCACTCCATGCAAACTGACCCCGGCAGCACAGAGCTATAACAGAGCGCATGCAAATCACATTCAAACACAGCAGACAGACGAGCCTGGGAGAGGGAAGCAGAGAGCGTGCTCTGTTCACAGTTAACCACGGGCTGCATGCCATGAGAAAGAGTGCTGCTCACTCAGGTCTGCAGGTAGGACAGGGTGCAAGAAGGCTTTACACCAATTTGCAAGTGTAAAGAGACTGATGCAAAATGAATCTCGATTTACACTGGACGTTTGTTTTTTTATAAATAACTTTGGTTGATCCCTGGAGCCAGCATCGCCGGTGTGTGTGCTGATGCACCAGGGAGGCCGTAAATATGCAAAACTACTTCTGAAAAGACTCCTCAAGGCAGATTTTCTTTGAAGTGACGATTTTAACATTACGCTGCACACTGCAGCCCATAGGTGATTTGATTTTATTTTTTCAGAGGCAGTCCTTATAAAAGTTTCCCATAGTAAAAGCAAAGTGTAGTGAAGCACAGTAAAAGCATGGTGAAGCAAAGGTTAGCCTTCATTCTAACGCACAGAGAGGAAGGGTAAAGTATATAAGAACATGGTAAAACAGCACAACCATGGGAAAAGCAAGGGGGGGAAACTGCAAAAACACCATGCAAATTTACTGTGCTCAAATTTATAAGGGAGTTTCTGATGG
>CM060270.1:24814049-24844049 GCA_030684275.1 Acipenser oxyrinchus oxyrinchus
AGAAAATACCAACATCTTTGACAAAGACGAAAACAGTTTTCAGCAATTTATGGAGCGTGATCGCATTGAATAATTGTACACATTCTCATCGATTTTTGTAATTTTGGCAGCTATAAAAACAGGGTTGCCGTAATTACTAATGTAATCCCTTTAGGGTTAGTTATAAAAATTACACAAACCTTACCGGCTTGTCTTTCTCATAAACGGCAAAATCTTGCTGCGGTGACGAAGTTTCGCCTTGTTTTTATTAAACTGCGGGAGTTCATTAAAGCCCGGAGAAGACACTTTGATAGTGTGCCCCTGAGCCCCTATATACAAAAACACGACGGCCTGCTCTTCAAACGGCATGTTCAATTCCTTCATCACCCTGGTCTGGATTGAAACAATGCCGAGGTCAGGTCAGCTCGGCCCCCCTAACAGAGCCTTCCTTATGAGGCGAGCAGGGTCTCAGGAAGGAACGCAGACTGCAGCTTGAGATGCCTATCAGGCTGGGCTCGGGCGAGCACACTGCCTTTAGTTAGGGGTTCAGTTGCTGCTCAGATAAAAGATTTCACCTCCCTGAATTTCGGTTCACAGGCTGTTTTAAAATTAGCCGTTACATAAATTATAAAATAGGAGGCTTGACGGCTTCTTGAGGGAGCTGTTTCTCCGGTGATAACCCCTCCCGGCTGAACTCTGCTCTTATGTCACGTGATAAACCACGATGCCCACGTCTCCATCCCTCCTCCCTGTATGTATCTGTGTAGAGTCGAACCCCCCCTTTAAGTGACTGAGTCTCAGATCCAAATACTCACCCTTTTTTATACACAACTTTTTTTTTGTAAATCCCTTTTTGTACATTTAGTTTTGGGGGACCCCAAGCTTTGCCACTGTCCCCTTGCCCCCAGCGTACTGCACTGCACATTTGTTTTCTCTGGGTTTCCTATAAGCAAAGGTTATTGATAACACTTTAGCTTAGGGATCCTTCTGAAAGGAGGATATAAAACCAGCAATAAAAAGTCCTCAGCACAGCAATTTCCCTGCTAAATATTTGAAATTATGAATATCTAGAAAGACCCATTGAAAGGAATACTGTGCCTCTGTTCAGCCCTGCGTCTCATGTGAGGTCTCTCTCCCCCCCCCCCACGTAGGGCCGTGTTCCTGCTGACAAACCCGTATTTTCACACTTGGTCATTTATTGTCCCGCCACGTTCCGTGGCCGCCGACCGTGACGGCCTACAGCAAGCCTCCTGTCTCGTGGCCTGCCCTGCCCGCGCCTCCTCACCTGTGTCAGGTACGCAGCGCCGGCTCGCTGCGCGGAAGAGAAACACGGAGAGGTCTGGACTGTCTGTCAGCGCCGGGGATATGAAATAACTCGGAGCAGTGCAGTGATGCCACGGGGCAGGCAGGGACCGGGATGAAGGAGAAGCTGATAACAAGCAGGCTTGTTCAGTGAGGGGATGTCAGTTCTGTGTGACTGCGTGTGGTCGACAGGGTTCCAGCATGCCTCTATTAATTGATAACCCCGTCGGGGTTCACCGGGGCTCACCCTTCAAAAAATAATTTTTGCAGTTTTTCCCCTATGCTTTTTCCATGGTTATACTATGCATGTACTATAGTTTATCCTGGTCTGCCATGTTTATTAGTATGTTTTACCATACCCCCCTGTTTTTATAAATGCTTCTGTGAAAAGCGATAGATATTAGTGCCAGAACTGTAACAGGCAAGCATGACATCCTGGTCACTGATGCACGTGTTTTACTTTTGCTCAGTCTGCACCTGTGCACCCCAGAGCAGCACCCCCTTCTCATTCAAACACACGGCTGGAGCTCCACAAGCACAGTGCAATGAAAGGGACCGAGCGCTGGCCTGCTGGAGCTCCACAAGCACAGAGCAATGAGAGGGACCGAGCGCTGGCCTGCTGGAGCTCCACAAGCACAGAGCAATGAGAGGGACCGAACGCTGGCCTGCTGGAGCTCCACAAGCACAGT
Organism: Acipenser oxyrinchus oxyrinchus; assembly: GCA_030684275.1. Taxonomy (NCBI): domain Eukaryota; kingdom Metazoa; phylum Chordata; class Actinopteri; order Acipenseriformes; family Acipenseridae; genus Acipenser; species Acipenser oxyrinchus. The sequence goes on from CM060270.1 coordinate 24,816,020, forward strand.
GCAATGAGAGGGACCGAGTGCTGCCTGCTGGAGCTCCACAAGCACAGAGCAATGAGAGGGACCGAGCGCTGGCCTGCTGGAGCTCCACAAGCACAGAGCAATGAGAGGGACCGAGTGCTGCCTGCTGGAGCTCCACAAGCACAGAGCAATGAGAGGGACCGAGCGCTGGCCTGCTGGAGCTCCACAAGCACAGAGCAATGAGAGGGACCGAGTGCTGGCTGCTGGAGCTCCACAAGCACAGAGCAATGAGAGGGACCGAACGCTGGCCTGCTGGAGCTCCACAAGCACAGTGCAATGAGAGGGACCGAGCGCTGGCCTGCTGGAGCTCCACAAGCACAGAGCAATGAGAGGGACCGAGCGCTGGCCTGCTGGAGCTCCACAAGCACAGAGCAATGAGAGGGACCGAGCGCTGGCCTGCTGGAGCTCCACAGGCACAGAGCAATGAGAGGGACCGAACGCTGGCCTGCTGGAGCTCCACAAGCACAGTGCAATGAGAGGGACTGAGCGCTGGCCTGCTGGAGCTCCACAAGCACAGAGCAATGAGAGGGACTGAGCGCTGGCCTGCTGGAGCTCCACAAACACAGAGCAATGAGAGGGACCGAGCGCTGGCCTGCTGGAGCTCCACAAGCACAGAGCAATGAGAGGGACCGAGCGCTGGCCTGCTGGAGCTCCACAAGCACAGTGCAATGAGAGGGACCGAGCGCTGGCCTGCTGGAGCTCCACAAGCACAGTGCAATGAGAGGGACCGAGCGCTGGCCTGCTGGAGCTCCACAAGCACCGAGCAATGAGAGGGACCGAGCGCTGGCCTGCTGGAGCTCCACAAGCACAGTGCAATGAGAGGAACCGAGCGCTGGCCTGCTGGAGCTCCACAAGCACAGAGCAATGAGAGGGACCGAGCGCTGGCCTGCTGGAGCTCCACAAGCACAGAGCAATGAGAGGGACTGAGCGCTGGCCTGCTGGAGCTCCACAAGCACAGAGCAATGAGAGGGACCGAGCGCTGGCCTGCTGGAGCTCCACAAGCACAGAGCAATGAGAGGGACCGAGCGCTGGCCTGCTGGAGCTCCACAAGCACAGAGCAATGAGAGGGACCGAGCGCTGGCCTGCTGGAGCTCCACAAGCACAGTGCAATGAGAGGAACCGAGCGCTGTTTCAGCACCTTTGCATTTCCACAGTGCTTATCAGAGTCAGCGCCTGCTAACTCAATGTCTGGGGCTAATAACCTACGTTGCTTTTTGAAACAAAGTTTGTCTGAGAATCTAAAATCAATCTGTAGAGCAATGTATGGCCCTGGTGCACAGAGGCTGTGAACATGTTCACCCTAAAATTAAAAATGTAGAAATTACATGTACTGCAAACTTCAAGAAATCTAAACCGGTTTAAAAAGGGAAGGATTTGTATTTGGGTTTGGATTTTCAGCCTTTTATCATAGGGGCAGCCTATATCCTGTTCGTCTTCACACCCCCTGAATGCATGGAGACTTTGAGCTGCTGAGAAACCAAATAAATAAATAGAAAAACCTGAAAAACAAAGCTGGATTTGAATATAAACCTGCTTTAATCTGTTTCCTAACTTAGCTAATTAACAACGTGAAGAAAGTGTGCTGGAGGGGAAAAAAGGAAAAAACAACAACAAATGATAAAAAGAAAAAACTTTCATCTTTCAATATTAATTGAGTGAACTAAGAACTAAGCATCAGTGACTGCGTGATTCCCTGGGGGGTTGTGTGTGGGGGGGGGGGTGACTGCTTCATTTCTTCTCTTGCAAGATCTTGCTTTTTACATAAGCCTGAGTTTGCAGATTGGATGCGAGTGTCTGGAGGGCTGGGCAGGAAAGGGAGACAGAACTAATACGGACTGTCTCCAACTCAGAGCCATCAAAGTGAACTGGAGGAGAAGGGGGCGGCTTGCTCTGACCTCAAGATCTCAAACAACATTCACCGTTTAATTGGATTACGGGGAGCGACAGACGGGGGGGACTAAAGAGAACAAGGAGACTAAAGAGAGACACTTCAAATGCCTTCATCTAGCCCTCTTAATCACAGTTTATATAACTAGCTAAGTTAGCCTAATGGCTGCAGCCAGCCTTGGTTCATATCGTTACCTTTACGTGGTTCAGAGAAAGAAAAAAAAAAAAGAAAAACTCTTAGAAGTGTTTTTTAATGCATTTACTTTTCTTAATGAAAATAATAGCTCTGAGGTTCAAAAATAATTAAGTTCTAAATTTATTCATGTAATTTCCAAGGACTTTGTAAAAGGGAGTTGAAGAGCATTGCCCAACAGGATTAATTAAAATAATTCATTCCGTTTAGACAGTTGTTTACTGTATAGTTTCCCATCTTTGTTTTAACTTTAACTTTATTTGAATGCTCTTCTAATAAAGATCTGCACTACTTTATCCCTGTCAGCCACAAGCTGGTAGTTTTTGACTGGTCATGATGGAAACCAGTAAATATTTCCCCAGTCGTGTCGGTCGGCAGCAGTTGCAGGAATTCCCTGAAACATGCTCATTAAATACAATGCCTAATAGAAGTTGTGTATTTTATTTTAAAAGGGTGTCTTCTGTCTGCCACGCTGGGTTACGCAAAGCCCTGTTTACACTCCCTGGCACTTCCTTGGTCACCTGGAGAGTTGCCTCCCTCCTTCAATGCCTTCTCTCCAGACTGGCTGCTTCCCCGAGCGACAGACATGCAGGCAGTGACATGCTCTGACCCCGAACACGCGTCAGTGAAACGACCTGGGAAGTGAAACTTTAACACATGCAAACCGAGAGCTTTGACCTGCCAGCTGTCACTGTATACACTCAGGACCTCATTTATGAAAGAGCACCACATGTAGCTGTAACATGCACATGAAGTAGTGAGCCTAACGTGCACCTTCAATCTAAATTTACTGTCCCATTTACTAACAGAGAACGCATTCACTGACGTGCACACAATCTGGTTAATTTACAAACCATAGCGTGCACACTACATGTATTGTAAACTTTAATTTAATGTGCTCCATAATGTCCAAGACTTACCTGTGACCACCGTGATATAAAAAGCCCCAGTAGTCCAGGTGTATCTTTTGGTCAGTGGCTTATTGTGAAAGGTGGAGGTGGCTTACACTGACCGAAACTGAACTATCAACAGACACAGCCCTCCGCATGGGACAGGCAGAGGCAACTCAGAAGAGTTAGAAATTCTAGTGCCTAGGTTGTTTTAAATTATAATGCCTTGTTTGGTCCAGTGATTTATTTAACCACTCTATGAACTAAAAGATAAAATCTAAGAAATTATAACATTCATTCGCGTTTATTCATGCTTAATATAACCTGTTATTTCCAGGTAATTTTCACTGCTGTATATGTTAACGTTAATGCAGGTAATGCCTCCATGATGCCAGATAGATTTCAGCCCCAGAAAAATCGGTTTAAATAGTGCGCCTATCAGTGGTTAAAGCCTGGTGTCCAAACAAACTAATCATCGCTCACGTTAATGTGCACACTACGATTATCGTCCTTTAGTAAACACAGTGTGAATGAAGCTCATCTCATTATTCAGAGTGGGGGGGCCTCATTGAAATACATTATCATGCATTACCATACAAATCTCATATTCATTCTCATTGCCATAGTGTGGCTCAATAAAATCAGTGTGCACCATAATATGCCCACTATTCCACACGATAGACTAAAATTGCAGTAGTAAATACGGGAATCATGAACGGGCACGCTAATTGCAATTATAGTGCACCATAATGTTTAGTGCCCTTTTGTAAATGAGGCCAAAAGTGCTTCTTTGAAAACTGCCAATGTGAGACCCACACACAGTAAGGCAGTGCAGGACAGGTGAGATTTAGAGTTACTGTAGCTCTGCTTTGAGGCTTAGCCCTGCAGGTTACACCTGTGTTGAAAAGACCAGCTGTTTCTGGGAGTGGTTTGAGCAACGGTTCCCTGAATGAATGGCAGCGCTCAGGAACAGTAACAGAGAGGGCTGTGTTCAGTGCAAGCCTCTCATTTGAATACATTTGCGTCCTGCTCTGCAAACGCACCACAGTGGGGAGAAACAGGAAGGCTACAGAAACAGCCTCCGCCTGGAATTTGAATAGAAAACAATGGGCTTCATTTTCGACAGTTAGGCTTTTAAAAATAAACATGTTTTTGTAATTATCGATGGGCCGTAAAGCTGCAAACCAGTAGCTGATGAAATAAACTGTATGTGAGCACAGCAGCAGCAGCACCAGTGAGTCCAGTGTTACCTTATATCTAAATAAAAAACATGATCTGAAGAAAACATGGCAAACATTTCCACTAGAAGTCGTGGAAGACACTGAGAAAGACTTCCAGTGGAAACGTTAGTCATTGAATTTACACTGAAGACACTGACAAAGACTTCTACTGGAAACGTTAGTCATTGAATTTACACTGAAGACACTGACAAAGACTTCTACTGGAAACGTTAGTCATTGAATTTACACTGAAGACACTGACAAAGTCTTCTAATGGAAATGTCTGTCAGTATATTTTCTTTTTAGTATATTTCAATTTTGCACTGTAGAGTGTTTACTAGTTATGGATGACTGTAAATCTAAAAATCAGAGTAAAAATATAAAACTATAATTCTGTGTTTCAAAATATCTTTAATACTTGATTTTTAATGGACACTTATTTTGGATTATTACACCAGAAGTAAACCCAGTTTTTGGAAATTAGCCCCGTTTTCTTAATCGATAGCCCAGTTTTTGGAATTGATAGCCCGGTTTTTTAAATGGTGCATCACTGACAATTAAATCAAGTCCAATCCAATCCCTGACTCATGAACAAGGTGCGCTTTATGTTTCACTTTGTTTCTGCAAGCATAATATTACCCGTGTCATTGTGATTTTCAGCTCTATGTGAAAGAATGTTTGTGACAATACCCACAGAACAGCTCCTGACTGACTGGACCACAGAGAGCTTAGCGCTCTAAGCCCATTGAGGGGGCCTGGTGAGGAGGCGATGACTGCCTTGGCATGACTCTGTCTGGGGGAGTGCGGATTGGGGATCCAAGCCACAGCAGACCCTTTACAGAACCGCACTCTGGGCATGCTCTTGCAGCTGTAACCAAGCTGAGGAATGTAAGAGAACAGCAGGGCAGAGCAGAGCCTGTCATAGGGTGTGACGAGCATGTGATTGTATTTTGAGTGCTGTACCTTTAAGACATGACAGACACTAAAGGTCACACGAGATTCTGATGAGAAGGGAGAGAGAGAAAGAGTTCAGTGTAAATGGAGTATGTTGTGTTGCTTCGTTCCCCCTTTGTTATGTTATGGATGTAGAGACAGTGTGCCCAACGCCTGTATGGGTATAGGATTGATAGTGCTACAGAAGGGAGTTCTGTATAACACATAATCAAAGACTTGAATTCCCTGAAACGTTGCGTGTCTGTGCCCTCTCATCGAACCTGCAGCCGAAAATCCCGCTGATGGACAACCGCCAAGGACCCCTCGCAGCGAGTCATCACAAGGGCAACCCGTTTCTGACTTGATTGACGTCTCTCAGAGATATACAGGGAAACAGGAGTATTTCCGAGAGCCTCCTGCCATGAAACCTCACGTAGCTTTCCAATCCAGTTCTAAAACATTCTGGGAATCCAAGGGGTAAGACAGCCTAGCCAAATACAGGCAAGAAAACGACTGTTTATTTGCAGATCCTCAAGAAGAATCCTGCTGTTCTGGAGACAGTTAAAAATCCATAAATAGGACAAATTGTGCATGGTTGTACTGCCTATGAAAATATTTTACGAAGTAGATGGAAATCTCTGAGGCATAAATAATGCTTTTTTTTTTTAGCAGGTCCAAATGTTCCAACCACAAGAGGTTTAAGATAAGAATTTACCAGAGAATCAGTCAAATTATTTCTATGCACTGACACTCCTCCACCAAACAGACTGTGATCAGGGAAGCTGATTGTGGGGGTTTTTATATCTGTGCTTTGTGCTTTAAAAAGCCATTCCACACCTAATCTACACCATAAATAAATAAAAAAACAGGATCCTGCGTTGAATTATAAAATGCAAACTGTTTGTGAAATTTGTTTACGGCAATATCCTCTGCCCCATTTTGTTTTCCAAAGGATTTGTTTTATTGATTAGCTTGTTTTTAATCGCTAAGATATTTCCAGCTCTGTGACTCCTCAAGCTTATATTCTAATCCCAGTCCTGCCTCGTTTCTTATTTAACAGATGTGACTGGCCACCCAGATTGTAACACAGTCAAACAAGGCTCTGTGTGGGCTGTGACTCAAGAACTGGAAAACAAAACACCTAAACACTCCAGCCATGCAAGTCTAACCAGGGGGAGGCTGGGAGCGAACCACTGCAAGTGAGAGTCTTTACCACTACACAGAACAGCCGCGCTCAGCATTCACGCGTCTGTAAGGGCAGTGCATCACACAGCGCTGCCTGTTGCATGAATCACAAAACAGGATGAATAACTAGCAAGGCCATAGCCAGCTATGAGGCACCCGTTGTACGGGCCTCGGTTAAAATCATACAAATATTCATTTATATACACTCTCTTACATGTTGCTTAGCCACAGTGCCTGAGCAAGTGCCTCTGTGATTTTTCATGGCTGGCTACTGCCCTGACTGCACGCCACAAAAAGGTAGTTCAAAGGAGTGATAACCACTGCTTCAAAGTAATGGTAATGGCAGTAACTTTCACTCTGGGGAATGCAGGACAGTTAAGGCATTGCACAAGCGTTCTGTAGTCCCTCACGTCTGCTACACTTTTACTAACTTTGAAACACTAGAGGTGTGCAGAAACACGTTACTCAAACTTGCTATTGTCTTTAAGAAGTATTTATCAGCAGGTATTCAACGGATTCATTCATTGACTTGTCGATTTCAAAAGAAGACAAGCTGTCCTTCCCATGCCTTCACTGTCAGAGTAAGGTCTCAATACGCCAGTCAAAGTGTCAGCGTCCCGGATGAGAGGAAAGCAAACAATCGGCTTTTAAAACGCTCAATGCGGAAGTTAATTGCCATGGATAGGTACTCAGTTGGAAACGTGAGGGAGGTCAGCTTTTCTTGTTCTGAAATCAACAGAGAATGGATCTATTGGATACCTGCAGAAAAGTTGTTCTTAAGGACAGTAATGAGCATAAGTAACAAGTTTCTGCACACCCCTAAACAATACCCTAAAGAGACCCACGAGCACCGTTAAGAGATGGTGGTCCTGTCACAGGCCCCACTGTTTAAAGAATGACATATCGCTGCTATGAAGATTCAGCTCTGTTTAGGTCGAATAACAGCCCTCGTTGTAAGGTACACTTCTCTAAAGTCGCTAACTGAAATTGAAATTCAGCCAAAAGGGAGACCAAACAAAACAGCCAGTAGATAAAACTGAGCACAGGAGAAAAAGATTCCCGAGTTTATTGAAGCAAAGAAACTTTAGTAGTACATGAAAGCTGTCACAAAATAACACGTTGGATTCAAGGTAATTTTTTTAACCTAAATGGCCGTCCGCCTTCCCCTGTTACAGATCAAGACTCCTGATAGGAAAATGACGGTAATGGTTAACAGATGGCAGGTAGAGTCGGAGCAGTTTAAAGACAAGGGTTAATCTGGGTTAAGTGATTTTTAAGCAGGGGGACAGTAAGTGGTGTGATACCTGAGAGATACGATCTCTGTGTTTTCTGGGACATTTCCAGTGCAGATGGATGGCGAGTTTAACTTCTTACGACTGATTTATGTATCAGAGGATTTTTGTTTTGTCAGAATTTATAAAGCAGGGTATGGCTTCTTTTTTTTTCTTCTTCTTCTTATTGTTATGAAGTGTGAGTTACATTTGTTTTATTATTATTAAACCATTTTAAATGTTTTAACATTTTTGAGTCCAACCTGAGTGAGTCTCACCTGAGTCTGTATTACAAATAATGCGTCGATCCACCCGCGCTGAAACCAAGCGATTTCCTTTCACTTCATTCATTCACAAGACGTGAAGATCGTGTGGTATTTAGGGAGCTTGAATAGGGTGGTGGATGCAGGCTGTAAGAAAGTAAGTTGCGATGACTTCTTTTCTTGTCCTTAGGGTTCTGATTGAGCGATTCGAAGTTCTGGATGAAAAAAAGAGAGAGTTACATAACTGAAAGCTATGCCTGAATTCAAAGGCAGGGTGCTGATGGATGGAGCCATTCCAGGTTATCAGCAGGCAGAACTCAGTCTCCATAACTTTAAAGGCTCTGCTAGTAGCCATTATTTTAGGTATGGTAACTGGGCTGCCTTATCTTTTAATTGCTCAATCAGGAGCTGTGTTCAAAAGAATCTTCCAGGTGTCTCCAATCCCATGTGAAATGAAACCTGAAGGCCCTCTAACTAATAGAGTATGGTAAGGCACTGCTATAGCTTCTATGTATTTGATCATACTCGTGGTGAAACGGTGCAGTTTTACCATGATGGGGGGTCCATCTGTTTAGGGTCTCTGAGATGTACTGGGTGGAGGAAATGTTTGCCTACGGTAGGTAACTGTGCTGAATATCTATCATGTGTTTGTACTTGGTTATGAGGACAGCTATAGTCTCTCCTGTATCTTGCTGACACCTCCACATTTAGGAAAATAAGACAAGGTGCTCTGTTTTTTTTTTCTTTTCTTTTGCAGAAGTTCATAAGGTAAAAAGGTCATGGCCACGCACACTTAACCAGCAGTTAAAAGTCTGAGTACAATTACAGTACAAAACGAGAGCTGTTTTATTGCATGGCCTCAAAGGGAAACATGCTGATAAATCCCAAATTACTGCAAACCACAAGAAAGCCTTTGCAGACTGTATCTCAGATCCTACACAATGTACTGGATGCTCCAATAAACACGAACATTATGTTACCTTTAACCCTCTCGAAAAACCAGATTTGCAGCCTTGTAATCTGTGCTTTATTGTAACGTTTTGATCTGCTGGAAATGTTTCAAACATGGGCTGTTATTTCATTTTTTCACCCTCCCTTTGGTGTTTAGAGGGGTATTTAAAATAAATGAATCGTTTCAAACACAAACGAATAACAAATAAACCAGTAACACTGAAAAGTCCGTCACCGTTTAAAAAGCGATTTTATACCAAACATTTTTTTTTCCTTAATCAAAAAAATAAAATACATTACGAGTGAATAAAAATCTGCATTCTATAACAAAAACTACAACCAGATGAGAATCAGAGCAGCTAATGGATTGCAGATGGATCCAGTTCCTTTTTCTTTCTTTTTTTTTTACTCTCAAGGATTCCTTAAATAAACTTTAAAAAAGAAAAGAGAAGAACGAAACCCTGGTGTATTGCTGTGACTAAAGCGAGGAAGCAGATCCAAAGAATACTTCAGTGTCAATGGAACCATGGTCTATGTGCGCTGGCCAGAAACAACTTTGAATCCTAAATCACACCTGCATTCCAAAGCCTAGGGAATGCAATGGGGAAGAAGATTTAAAACAATTGCCGATCATCCTTCACAAGAACATCCCTTAAAAACCATCAGCTCCAACATCAACAACAACAGAAGCAAAAAACAAAACAATTCTGTGCCACACTGACACCACAGTGCCCCCTAGTGCCCAACACAGTCAGGGCAGCAGAGCTCTGGGGAGACGCTGAAGAGACAGCAGGCGGTCACATGACGAAGAGCAAAGGGTTACTTAAAGAAGTTCACCATTTATAAGACGCATTTGCCATTCCCCATTGCAGACCCTCCTTTCCAGTGCTCTGTGCAACAGCAGTGAGCAGGAACGGAGGGAGGTTTTCAGGATTTTCATCGCAGCCATTGGCTCGATTGAGGAGACCATGTGATGGGTAGGTCGGATATGATTGGCTGCAGGTCTAACGCATGTGTATGGAAAGACTGGCCGCCACAGTGCTGAGCGGACTGGGCTGAAATGTATAAAGGGTGTGGCTGGAGGGTCGTTTGGCTTGCCCCATTCCTGCCCCTTGCAGGTAGTGCAAGTTTCCCGTGCTGGACTGCACATCTCTGTTCTTAATGTGCTGTGCTGGTCTGTGAGGTACTGCACTTCCACGCACTGTCACAGCGCCGCATTATTTTAACCTGGAGCACAGCTAGAGCAGGAGGACCTCTGGGTTGGTATATGCTGATGGTATTACGGTAAATAGCATGCCAGTTTGATGGTAGTACAGTGCATGTCAGTTTGATGGTAGTACAGTGCATGTCAGTTTGATGGTAGTACAGTGCATGTCAGTTTGATGGTAGTACAGTGCATGTCAGTTTGATGGTAGTACAGTGCATGTCAGTTTGATGGTAGTACAGTGCATGTCAGTTTGATGGTAGTACAGTGCATGCCAGTTTGATGGTAGTACAGTGCATGCCAGTTTGATGGTAGTACAGTGCATGTCAGTTTGATGGTAGTACAGTGCATGTCAGTTTGATGGTAGTACAGTGCATGCCAGTTTGATGGTAGTACAGTGCATGCCAGTTTGATGGTAGTACAGTGCATGTCAGTTTGATGGTAGTACAGTGCATGTCAGTTTGATGGTAGTACAGTGCATGTCAGTTTGATGGTAGTACAGTGCATGCCAGTTTGATGGTAGTACAGTGCATGCCAGTTTGATGGTAGTACAGTGCATGCCAGTTTGATGGTATTACAGTGCATGTCAGTTTGATGGTAGTACAGTGCATGGCAGTTTTAATTCACATTACCAGTTGCCCCACCCCAAATCTTTTTTGAATGTAATCTACATTATTTTATTGTTCATTTTAATAACCCTGAAAGCAGATCATTTTTATAACACGTTGATCAAGACTCCATGACGAAACTTTGTGCTAAGTGTGTATCCGCACTCTGTTTCAATCGCACGGTGTGTGTTTCACAACAAGATTAATAATCACTAAATCAAGAAATAGAACACAGAAACCTGTGTTCTGAGTGCTGTCCAAGATACTGTAAAAAAAGATTGTTATTAAAAAAAAAAAGAAAGAAAAACAGGAGCCAAGCAAAAGCTTGCGCCTGCCCCAGTGGTGTTTGTGCCCTTGAGAGCCGTTACAGGCACTTCCGGCTCTGGTATCACTGTCGTCCTCTCTCTGCCTAAAACTGTCCTTATCACAAGGAGACAAATTTTGGAAACAACAGATGAGCGAAACGGATATTGGCAAAGAGCGTGATTGCACTAATCACAGTGAATCAGCTCTTTGTCATGTATCCGGTAAACCTGCTGTGCCTGGCACTGTCTGATTAGCCCATAGGCTCCATTTTAATTTTACCAAAATTTCGAAACATTTCATACCTTCTTAGAAGAATGAGGGACAGGGTTGTTTTTTTTTTGTTCGGTTGTGCAAGGTTATTATATAATTGGCTGCACTGTACTGTTAAAGAAAGAAAGAAAAAAAACAAATACAAACTAGCTCTGGGGGTATTGCCTAGCTTGAACACGGCTGCTCCGCATTTTCTTTTCATTAATGAAGCCACAACATGTGTTTGCATTGCACTGACCCCTGCAAGGAGCATGGTAATGGCAATGAGGAAATTAGAATAGAAAAATAAACCCACTGTAATAGAAAAAATATTTCTTTCCAGGACAGCCCACGTGGGACAGTGTATCTGGTGCCTGCGGATGGCATGCCCGCACCCCGTCTTACAGCTAGAGGGCGCTGTCCTTGACATTATTCCCACCTGGAAAAGATGTTCCAGTCTGTTTGTTTATTATCAAAGTTTCAAGTGGATGTAGTTACAAAGTTATTGTGTCAAAGTGTCGTTGCCTCCCTGGGCATCGTGAATTGTTTTCGGTTGGTTTGGGGAGGTGGGGAAAGCGCCAGTGTGCTGTATTCCTTTTGAACGGCTTTGAAAACACCCCTAGTTTAAGCCATTCACACAGCCAGGAGTGTGCACGAGCCAGGGAAAATCCTTTCCATCCTGTCGTGTTTCAAAATAATGGAAAGACAAATCGTACATGGGGCAGTGAGGGAGGGAGGTATTTTTCTTATTTCTCTTCATCATATACAGCTATGGCTCAGAGCTTTGCCTAGAGATTTCTAGAATATTTTAAAGAGAATGAACTTGAATGGAATCTGAATTTACAGACTGTAACTGCGATTTACAGCAGTGTCTCCTCACCACCCTACAGCGGCCCCTATTGGCCAGGCGCCCAGTGAGCTCAAAGCGGACACCGGCAGGGCTGGACGTTGTTCTCCAGGGGAGCTCGCTGACATCCGCTGTGGGGCTCCTGGGTGGAGGAGCCACTTGGTTTGGGGATCAGAGGACGCCCCTAGACCTTCAGTGCTCCTGAGCTGCTGTGGGGGAACATCCGAAAATGGGGGGGATAAAATAATTAAATAACAAAAATAAAAAATCTGCAAGATCACAGCTGGAATAATGAAATATAGCCCTAACTGTGAGGTTAGGGGTAACACAGACAAAGAAAAACCTGTACCAAATAGGAAATCCTTGTGTCGTCTGATAATGTTACTGCCAAATCCTGTCCTGGAGTGGTGCAATACCATACAGGTCTTTGAAACCCTTACACCTGCTTCACGTTGCCAGATTTTGTCTGCTACTTCAGCACCAGCACTGAATAAGGCTTCACCTGACACGGCTGATACAGTTACTGCTCTGTGAATATAATAAGATCTTCTGAAGAGCATTTGTCAGGTCTCCCTGAGCGCTTGCCAGTACTTTGTCAGCTTGTTGAACGAACGCTAATGCAAATTCCAGAGCAGTTCAGTTAATGAAAAGCCTCCGTCTCTCCCGACACCCGTAAGTGAGCAGTCAGCAACAGCCAAATCATTTCCAGCTGCCTCTCTGATTTGTTTCGACTTATTCATTAATAAGATGGAGGAGAGAGGAGGTGGGGGTATCCAGGAACAGTGAATCTGGGGGTTCCAGGTTTGATCAGACAGAGCCTCAAGTCTGGACCCCAAGCCTTGCTCATAAAGACAGCTGTCTGACTTTGCAGTTACACCCTTCTAGTTCACAATGGCGGTCGTACTGTTTGCTGACAGAGTGCTTGCACTGACATAGAAAAGACAGCATCACCCCTGTTGAAGGACCCTCATTAGTGTGAGCAATATTACCTATAGCTCCACTTTCACAGTGATGATAGATTATATACTTTCATTCAATACGTTTATTAATAGAGAGGGTCCTCATAATGCTTGAAAGGTTAAAAAGATCTATAAAAATGCTGTAAAATAAAAGTCTGTTTTTGTGTCCGTCCTGTATATTCAGATAGATGAATGGACTCGATCAGTAAATGTTTTTTGAATGAGGAATCGTAATAACAGGACCCTATCTTTTCTTGCTTTTACAATGGTGCTCGTTGATTGAGAAAGAGTCCTTGATCTACAATAGCTGCACAACATTAATCAGGGGATCTGTCTGCATCATAGACTTTAACCCGAAGGAAAAGGTTTTGGAATGTCGGGTTTTACAAACGCAGTCGCATGCTTTCGGGAGATGTCTGGGTAGTTTATTAAAACCAGCGAAATAAGACAGGAAAATATTGCAGATCTGTTTCACTGTGGGACATTCAAAGACACAGCTGTCGAAACGTTTGTATGCTGCTACACTAAGAAGGGTGTTTAGTTTTTCTTGAATTTCTCAATATTCCCTGAACGTGTGCAGTAGAGCACGCAGGATTCTATACACAGAGCAGTATTGTCTCCCCAAATGACCCCCTTTCATCACACAGCCATGATGACAAGTTCCTGCTTACAGGCCACCATCCCGAGGTTTAAAACAAAGGGAGACGGAGAAAGAGAGAGAGAGAGGGAGGGGGTAAAAAGAAAGAAGCAGCAGAACTATGTACACGATATATTGCAGCAAGGCAGCTCAAAGAGAGAGAGAGAGACAAGGAGGCTTGTCAGCTTCTTTCAGCACCTCACTGACTCTCATTCACAGAGCTGTCACTCCTCTGTATTAATTAGAAACTCACACCAGCACAGATTGAACCAAGCCTAGCGGGTGTGCAGTGCCAAGCCAAGGCATCTCTCCTTATGAAAGTCTCCCATAGTAAAAGCATAGCAAGGTATAATAAAGCACAGTGAATGCATGGTAAAGCATAGGTAAGCATTGTAAAGCACAGAGAGGTCTGGTAAAGCACAGGGAAGCATTGTAAAGCACAGAGAGGTCTGGTAAAGCATAGGGAAGCATTGCAAAGCACGGAGAGGTCTGGTAAAGCATAGGTAAGCATTGTAAAGCACAGAGAAGTAAGGTAAAGCATAGGGAAGCATTGTAAAGCACAGAGAGGTCTGGTAAAGCATAGGTAAGCATTGTAAAGCACAGAGAGGTCTGATAAAGCATAGGTAAGCATTGTAAAGCACAGAGAGGTCTGGTGAAGCATAGGGAAGCATTGTAAAGCACAGAGAGGTCTGGTAAAGCATAGGTAAGCATTGTAAAGCACAGAGAGGTCTGGTAAAGCATAGGGAAGCATGGTAAAGCACAGAGAGGGATGGTAAAGCATAGGGAATCATTGTAAAGCACAGAGAGGTCTGGTAAAGCATAGGGAAGCATTGTAAAGCACGCACATTATGGTAAAACATACTCATCACAAAGTACCTGAAAGATTAAACATTTGAGTATAAAATCTCAAGTTTATCTACTGTATGTAGAGCCCAATGCAATCTGAGACATCTAAAGGAGGCTTGGAGTGTGTGATAAAAGCTTGGGGAAGATTGCAGAATGAAGGCAGGTGTCGTGTTCACCAGTTTCATATCAGCAACGAGAACAGCACTTATATACTGTACCTGGAAAACCTGTGGAACAGACTTCCTGGATTATATGAGACTGTGGTGAAGACTGAGGCGCTTGAACAAACTCCCTGTTTGAGCTGAGTGCTCTCTCTGATCTTTAATTCCAGATAGGGGTGGGAGTCTACAAAGGGTTTTGGGACCTTTGGTATTGAACGGTACAGAGTCTGAAGTATCCATCGTCTTTGTATTGAACGGTACAGAGCCTGAAGTATCCATCGTCTTTGTATTGAACGGTACAGAGCCTGAAGTGTCCATCGTCTTTGTGTTGAACGGTACCGAGCCTGAAGTATCCATTGTCTTTGTATTGAACAGTACCAAGTCTGAAGTATCCATCATCTTTGTATTGAACGGTACAGAGTCTGAAGTATCCATCATCTTTGTATTGAACGGTACAGAGCCTGAAGTATCCATCGTCTTTGTGTTGAACGGTACAGAGCCTGAAGTATCCATCGTCTTTGTATTGAACGGTACAGAGCCTGAAGTATCCATCGTCTTTGTGTTGAACGGTACAGAGCCTGAAGTATCCATCGTCTTTGTGTTGAACGGTACAGAGCCTGAAGTATCCATCGTCTTTGTGTTGAACGGTACAGAGCCTGAAGTATTGTAAAGAGCGGAGAGGTATGGTAAAGCAAATCACAAAACATGGCAAACCACGGTAAACTATGGTAAATGCACAGCATAACCAAGGGGAAACTGCAACATTACTGTGCAAATTTACTGTGGTGAATTCTTATGAGGGTCCCCATAACTTCACCCTCTTCATCAAAAGTGTTAGTACACTTTAATATTATTATTATTATTATTAGTAGTAGTAGTAGTAGTAGTAGTATTGCTATTATTATTATCATTTTTATTATAAGCAGTAGTATGATGATGATCACTACACGGACACAGTGAAATTAAAGGACACAGTGCTTCGACAGCACAATGTCAATCAAGCAAGCCTCTAATTAAACGTTGCTGCTAGAGGAAGGCGATTGTTGCTGGGAAAAAAATCCCTATCAGTCCCCCATTTTCATATGAATGCAGGCCCTTTTTAATTAAATTGAAGAGCTAATGAGTGGCTGTATCAACACGATGTAACATTTTACAAGACAAAGGCGTTGCAGAAATAAAAAGAGGCAGCACAGCTTTGTAAAGCGCTGAGATACACTGCCTTTGAACGTGTCACTTTTGTTCTCATTTTACGCTTATAAAATGACACACTGCGTTTTTATTACTGTGCCACACAGTACTGTGTTGATGGTATTAAAACAAAACAGAAAATAAAACAAGAAGAGAAGAAAAGCAAGAGGGGCATAGTTGTTTGTTTTTTTTTACTTTTGCTTTTGTACAAAACAACATGTAAAAAAATGTTCATCATGAAACAAGCATAATCTCAACGAGATGAAACAAAACGCCAGAACCTTTTCTTTCTGATTTTTTATTTGTATTTTTTGAACGAAGGAAAACATTTGTAGCGCTTAACACATCCAAGCCATTCAAATACCGGTAAAATACCTGTTTTATTTTATTGCATTTTATTTTCAAATCCGTACAAAACCTTGCTTTGTTCTCACGCAGGCTTTACCTGAGAAAGCTCTTTCGAGCAACTGCAGAGAGAGTTTAAATCTGAACCGCGAGAAAAATATGAGAACTTTCCAGGATGAAGAAAAGGACAATTGGAACAAAAAAAAGCAAATTTATTACATTTACTGTGCAAACCTGTTCGATTTGCCATGCAAATAGTTTCCACTAACTGCTTGGGTTCCAGGATGTTTATGAAGTTCCATCTATAAGCATGTTATTATTTACACTATGTATTAATGCTTATAGATAACGATGAGAAATAATAACAGTGAATTAGAAAATGCATATAAATCATTCTTTTGCTATAGTGTAAGAATGTTATATATTGTATAAGATGATTCAGATTTATTTAACCACTTTTAACAGAGACCCACACTGAATGAAGTATGACTTTCATGTCCTATAATATAGGAAGCAATGCTCAAATGTTTTTTTTGAGTGACACTGAGTTTTCTTTTTTGCATGGGTTTACAGTTTTGAATGTCCAAGCATGTTTTAAAGACCCCACTACTTGCTACCTGGTACTTTGCAAAAACAAACAAAACCAGCAGAATGGAATTGTTTGGTCACTGCACAGAGACAGAAAAAGCTTTGTGAACGAGTCTGCAACTGCAAAGTGCACATCATAGGAGAGAGGTAGACATGCCTGAAAATCTGCAGTGAAATACTGTCAAAAACAGAGGCAGCAGGAGCAGCGCTGTTCCCAAAATAGACTCACTGTACTTTAAACAAAGCAGCACCTGGGCTCAAATTCACAACCCCTCCAGGACTTTGCATAATGAGCTGTTGAAAGATCGGGCGCAGAACGCCTCATGCAAGTGTAACCCACAAGCATGGAGACCATGCCAAACTAGTTAGTACTGTGCCTCAAGTGGACCCAAATTATCTCTTCGCATACTGCTTGTGGTTGTTTTTGTTTTTTGTTTTTTTAACATCAGTTATAGATTTGACTTCTTTTGTGTTTTGGAAAACTGTAGGACAAGAAAAGTAGATTGTGCACACAAGAGGAGAAAAAGAAAACCAATAATGTCAGCTGACAGGCTTTATAACATGTGCATGCATTCTTCACATCTAGCTCTGTTCCTTTATAACATGTGCTTGCATTCTTCACATCTAGCTCTGTTCCTTTATAACATGTGCTTGCATTCTTCACATCTAGCTCTGTTCCTTTATAACATGTGCTTGCATTCTTCACATCTAGCTCTGTTCCTTTATAACATGTGATTGCATTCTTCACATCTAGCTCTGTTCCTTTATAACATGTGCTTGCATTCTTCACATCTAGCTCTGTTCCTTTATAACATGTGATTGCATTCTTCACATCTAGCTCTGTTCCTTTATAACATGTGCTTGCATTCTTCACATCTAGCTCTGTTCCTTTATAACATGTGCATGCATTCTTCACATCTAGCTCTGTTCCTTTATAACATGTGCGTGCATTCTTCACATCTAGCTCTGTTCCTTTATAACATGTGCTTGCATTCTTCACATCTAGCTCTGTTCCTTTATAACATGTGATTGCATTCTTCACATCTAGCTCTGTTCCTTTATAACATGTGCGTTCATTCTTCACATCTAGCTCTGTTCCTTTATAACGTGCATGCATTCTTCACATCTAGCTCTGTTCCTTTATAACATGTGATTGCATTCTTCACATCTAGCTCTGTTCCTTTATAACATGTGCGTGCATTCTTCACATCTAGCTCTGTTCCTTTATAACGTGCATGCATTCTTCACATCTAGCTCTGTTCCTTGTCATTTTTCAGTTGTTGGATTGAAAGTGTTAAACTCAGCGTGATCAGCTTCGCTCAACAATTTTATTTTGAGCTCAGCAGACAGTGTTGCAGACTGTGCATGGTAGTTCAGTGCTGGGAAATCTGGCTGCTAAATCAGTCTCCTGTTTTTGCAAAGGTCTGATAGGTGCCAGTCACCTTCCCCCCAATCCACATTCCTCACCTAAACCTGCATCAGATTTCCATGATTGATAAAACAGATCGCCTTCATTCTCTAGTACAAGTTACTGAAAGAATGTGCAGATCTGTGTGCATTGTACAAGAACTGGAACTAAATGCTTGCAGTGGTTAGAGCTCAGAGACTGGGAGTGAGAGAGGCAGCGAGGTGTAGTGGTTAGAGCTCAGACTGGGAGTGAGAGAGGCAGTGAGGTGTAGTGGTTAGAGCTCAGACTGGGAGTGAGAGAGGCAGTGAGGTGTAGTGGTTAGAGCTCAGAGACTGAATGGGCGATGCTGGGATATTTGTGCTGCCCCTGCTCTGTGGGTAAACAGAGGACTTTGGTCTCAAGTATTGCTAAATCCTGTGTCTTTCATAAACACAAAAATGTATCAAGTGTTTGGTAGATACACAGCAAACTGCCAGGCTGACACACGCACGGAACACGCAACCTCGCAGAAACGCATTCCTCAATCATTCTCAGCGTCGCGTGTCAAATTTAAGCCCCAGGGCTCACGAATATAAAGTTTAAAACACAAGTTTAATAAGAGTGTCAGTCCTTAACACACTGCCCACTGTGTGACCGCTCACTCCTCTGAAGTTGCCCCAAATGTTAGTTACCGTAGCGATGCAGTTTAAGGCTGTTCAAACTTGTAGCAGCTAGACCCACACAGATCCACTCTGCTGCCACTAATAGATAGACAGGGCTGGAAATAATGCAATTGAGAACTGTGCAAAATTTAAAAAAAATTCTCTTCCTTAAACTTTTAACATTGTGACCCCCGGGGACATTTGCAAACTAGAACAATAAAATTAACTTGTAATGAGCTAAATAATTGTACATCAAACACACTGGTTATAAAAGTAACATTCAGAAGAAAGACGCAATTTACAGATTACACGGCTGCTCATGACTGCCCAAGTTCAAAAACAGAGAAATGAGTTATGAAGAAAGGCTTCCCAGCATTCTTTAAACTTGTGTAATGGATGAGCTAGCGGCGATCATAATTTAACATGCCAAGAACCCCGTCTACATGCACAACTTCAAAGGCTCCACTACTTGGTTTAAGGCAAGGAGTAACTGAAAGTCCTTTCTGAACTGCAGATTTCTACCCAAATAACAATAAACGTTTAGATATAATTGAACTGGGGCACTAAATACCGCTAGACAACACAAGGCTGCAATCTTCAATGAGCATTCGTGAAAATGCAAAACAATTCCAAACTTTCAAATGAAAACTTTCTCTGCTTTGTAGTTTGTGTGTATGCAGGTGGACAGCCGGGTGGGTTTTTGCCATTTCTGGATTAGACTGATAAGTCCCTTATCTGGTTTCGCCTAACACGCCATCCTCTGCAGACAGACAGACTTGAAAGTTAATTAAACCGAATTTAAAAGAAACCTGCAGGATTTTGTTTAAGGGGAGGTACGTGTTCTTTTTATTCTGATTGTAAGATTATAAGAGGGTTGCAGGATCCGAAGACCCCACAGTAATATGTGTAACCCAATGCTGCATTTGAGTCTTTGGATAAGGGTTTGTCTGTCCATTAACAGGATAGAGTCTAATGCTGCAGTTCAGTCAGGAACCTCATTCGATACATTATTATTTATTAAAGCTTAGACTAGACAACACTACTACAGCATGCAGATTCTCACGCTACATTCTTTGGCCTCTTTTGAGGTACCACTGCTCATAAATTAGTTTGCACATAAGTGGAGAGGCTGACTGTAGAGAAGCCATGGGCAGGGGGGCAGGACAGCTGCCCTCCCCCTTAGAAGAAGCCAACAAGTAGGTGGAGGCTGGGGAGGAGGAGGCGAACTCTGGCACACAGCAGGGACGTAATGGATAGAGGTAAAATATAAATCCCTTCCTTGCTGATCATTGGGCGTGTCGTTTATCGAGGGATGAATCAGACACTAGCTATTCGATTGACGATTTGATCTGGTATTGGAAGCACCTAAAATATGCATGATGTTGACAGGATTTGACCTGAGGTTAACGTGAGTTTCCTGCCTGAACCACGGCTTGCTTAATGTATTTGTATAAGCCAGCCCTGTTTCGGGACTTTTTTTCTGAGCCTTGCTGGACAGATCACAACGTCACATATTGCAGCTGCTGGGCTTGTTACATTGTCGAATGCGCTCTGGTATTTTTTTTTGCTGTTTTCGTGCTGATGTTTTAGGATTCGGGAAGGGATTTCACAGTCAAGACAGACTGCAGTTATTTTTTTGTTTGTTTGTTTTGTACATTTTAAATGTTTGTAAGAGGTCTGAGTTGTGTTCTACTGAGACATAAATAAAATACAATTTTAAAAGTATTTTACAAATCTACAGTATTAAGCCTGTCGTTTTCTTTTCAGATTCCTCTCCCCCGTGCAGAATCAATCTAGTTTTAGTTTGTTGATTAGTTTAGTTTTTTTTTTTCATGTCGGTGCTTTGCAGCCATCAGAAATAATTCCAGTTTAATTAATCTGTTGCAAGGGTAAACAAGCGGGCTAATCAATTAAACAAACAGACTGGACAGCCCCGCGTCCCTGCATCACAGACACTGTCTGCTGCTCTGTTAATATTCCCACCCAGGTGCGCGCTGCAGGCTCTTCGGAGCGCAGACGACACCCTGTTGACTGTTGACAAATAAGGAGGAAAGCTGGTAAGCATGCATTGCTGATAATCCGGCAACAACGTAGTTTGAATGAGTGTAGATTGCTATATATTGCCCATGCACAGAGATAGAAAGAAAAAGCAGCATCGCTCCCCTGGTCTTTTGCACAGATTTGAAGCGGATGCCAACAATGTAAAACCGTAATGTCCCTCAACACTAACTTTAATGGCTCAGTTTACACAGCCATGGGAATAAGAACATTTCTGAGAAGTTTGTAACACTAGTTCAGTATCTGTTATAAATAATTAATAATGCATCTATGAATATGTTATAAAGTGAATTATAACAACATTAGACATGTATTATTAGTTTTACAATTATTATTACATTCCTTCCAAAGTGAGGGAATGTAATTGCTGGTGCACTCCTATGAAAGATTGCCATAGTAAAGTTTTCATTTTGCCATTTCCCCTTGGTTATGCTACGCAGGGACCACAGTGTAATGTGGGTTGCTGTGTGATTTTATATGCTTTACTATACCTCTCTAGGCTTTACTCTGCTTAGCTATAATTTGCCATGCTTTCACAATGCTGTTAAACCTGGAGTAGAATGGCCCTGCAGGACTGTGGTTGGAGAGCCCTGATCTATACCCTCCATGCCAGGCTTTGCTTGATCGCTAATTGACCTAGCCCTTGTTAACTGCCCTCACCTTTGGCTCAGGACACTTAACTGTCGCCGTTGCCAGTTATCGGTCAGATGAATGGCCGCTGCGTGGGATACTATTGGCTCAGCATCTCTCCTTCCCCTTTATCACCCCTAATCTCGTCTCGAAGGCTGGCTTTTAAACTCTCATTATTGCCACCATTAGGAACGCTTCATTTGCAAAGCTGGCCCCGGAACTCTGCATATATTCTGCTGGAGTGAATTAACATTCCACGGTTTGTTTTTCTTCAAATTAAGTTAGTTGGACACATTTGGGCTAATTTGCTTAACCGCATCAACCCCGGCTCTAAGTGTGAACGTTAAGCAGTTTATTTGAAATGCAATTTAAACGTTCGAGGCGCGCCACTAGCATAGCCTGTCGTGTGTTTGTTTCAATTAATAGATTTGTTTTATAGTTGATTGAAGTTGAAACTTGATTTATCAGCATTTGCTTCTGTTTTTTTATTGTTTTTATTTTTTTATTTTATTAAATTTATTTAACACAATCAGGTCCCTCACTCGCTACTGCAGTGCCTAAAGTACAACAAAATGTAGTAAAGTACAGTGAAAGCAGAGTAAAGTGTGGTAAAGTCAGCTTTTAAAAAGTAACTGTATGTGCTGTACCCTGCTCCCATGTGCTGTGCCCTGCTCCCCTGTGCTGTATCCTGCTCCCTTGTGCTGTTCCCTGCTCTCCTGTGCTGCACCCTGCTCCCCTGTGCTGTACCCTGCTCCCCTGTGCTGTACCCTGCTCTCTTCTGCTGTACCCTGCTCGCCTCACGCTCAAACTGTAGTTAATCTACTACAGTAATACTGCAGTCAGTTTTCACACGACCCCTTGATTGGGCTCTCAGACCCCGACAGCTCCCAGTTCAAAGAAATCCAGTGCTAAGTACTGCCACCAGCCCACTGACTCACACACACACTCACGCACACTCACATTCACACTCACAGGCACCAGAGAGATGAAAGCTAAGAGATTGCTCATTAACATCGCTGTTTGAAATGATAGATTAGAAACAACAGCGGTAGCTCACAGTGCCGACAGTGACCATTCTAATGACAATTTAAATGCTCATTAAGAGCACCCCCTTTTAAACCCTGTGGCATGTGGGGGCTGTAATGGAATTAGACAAAGCACTGGGAGAGAGGAAGCTGCCATCAAAGCGACCCACGACCTTCCCAGCTCTCAGCACTGACCTTGACTGCTGACGTCAGGGTTTTCTCAGCCAACCACAGTGAGATGTGTGCTGCACGATCCTATGGTCAACGCGTGCATGTTGTAATAGGCTGTCTTCATTCAAATATTCACTGCACATAGGGAACGCAATTTTGTTTTAAATCCCCACTGATTCAAGTTCTTGATTTGATAAAGAATGGGGTTAGGGTTTTCAGAGAATCGTGTACTCTTGGTAATAATAAGATGCAAGGGAGAGGTTATCTAAAGAGAACGAGGTTGTGGGGTATCAGGTTTGAATTCAATTCCTGAGTTGTACGTATTTCTTTCTTCAGCTGTGTAACTTCAATGGGAGTTCTTCTCCTCCATTAGAGGATTGTGTGCATTCATACTTACTCTGCTTCGCTGTGGTTCACCGTGCTTTCACTATGCTTTACTGCACTCAGCAATCGGAGGAGCAGCTCCACAATGTTATAGACACTGATACTGGAAAGGAAGGGTAACTGTCCTTTGTAAATCCGTCTTCAGTCAGTATAGACCTAACCGCAATTATTTAAAGAGCAGGCCTTGAACTAGAACTCAGACTTCTGCTCGAGGAATCAATATGGAGCCTCAACAGAAGGCTTTAGTGTCAATCTTTTTTTCTTTCTATAGTTTTTTTGTAATATTGCAGAGAGAGAGAGAGAGAGAGAAAGAGAGAGAAAGAAAAAACCTAGGTATGAAAGGTATGAAATCAATTCCCTTGCGTTCTGTCAAAACTAAAACTGCTCCTGACAGAATTCACCTGTGAGGCGAACATCTCCTGAGCAAGTCTATTCATTAGCCTTGTTACACGTCCATGACAAATTATTAACATTGCTTTCTTTTTCACCGGGATAAAAGGTATCGCATTACTAATCGCGTTTTCACTGCAATTATTTGCTCAGTTTTGCCAGACAGGTCTTGAATCCCGGGCAGTAGGTAGTGTTGTTCTGTATGACCTGGGGGAGAGGAGCTTGAGGGAGAGAGAGGGGTGTAATGAATATAATCCCCTTAGCTGGTTAAACCTGTGAGATTAATTTCATGTATTTTGATGGCATTGTCCAGACCCCATTGTGTCGCGTCTTGTTGAAGCGACTAAGCCGGCTGAGGTTTGAATCACAGCAGCTCGGCACAGTGTTTGAGGAATCTGATCTCAGGTTCCCTCTCAGCGGGTGGTCCCTCCAAGGTCGCTCCTCAAAAGGTGGAAAAAAGAACAACTATGCCAATCGTTAATGAATATCCTGACTGTTGATGCTTTCAGCTGAATTATTTGAAGAGGCAAAGAAAAAGATGACAGTTCAGTGTAGAGAAGCCATCAGCACGAACTCGAGCAGCTGTTTCTTCAATTGATTTAAATTCAGTAATTTAGGGTTTAGGTGAAACAAAGACGAGGAGGGCTCCAGACACCGAGGAGTGGGACTGTCATTGGGGCTGCATCCATAAATCAAATACTAGAATGTGCTTTTTCTGTGCTCTTTTACTTCTGCCCACTGCAGAGTCCGTGTCGGGGAAACGTCTAAACAAACTGAGCACTGGGGCAACGACAGGATGACTGCTCGACAGGCCGGGGCCCGTTCCACAATAGAAACCCTTTTCAGGCGCGTGGCAGTGCAGCGCCTGACATTCCGAAACATTCCAAATCAGCACCATGCAGCTGGAGGGAACATCGGAACATTGCCCTCTTGATATTCCGTGGCACGGCGAGACTGGCATGCCTTCGGTCGCGGACCCCCTCATCCACTGTCACCTGTCACCACGGCAACACACGGCGAGCGCATGGTGTCACAACACGGCCTTTCAAGGCGCCGCATCCATTGACCCCTGACCTCCCCGCTGCTGAGACGGCCTTTCCCGGCGCACGCAGCCTCTGACAGCTCCCGGGAGTGATTGGCGGTTATTTTTTATTCTTTTTGCAGTCCTATAAAAGCATAAAAGCTGAACGTCAGGACAGAGGGAGGCAGAATGACAGGGGAAGAGAGTGCCAAAGAGGTGAGCAGACAATGCCGGCCTGAGAGGGAGCAGGGGGAGACAGGCTATCAATATATTGCTTTATTGGATGGCAGAGGAATTTGCATAGATGTTATGGGAGGTATAATAAGGCAGCCAGAGATATGCAAAGCGAGCGAGTGAAAAGGGAACAATGCTGAACTTGAAGGGTCATTCCGGATTCTGTGTTATTTCAAACATTTTCATGCAGCCTGAATTTGCAGAAAGGAAAAGAAAAAAAAAAAAAGAGCTGTAGTTTTGAGCTGGATTTCAATATTCATCAGCAGTTGAAGTTTGCTGGCTCGGCACCACACTTTCCTTGGGCAGCTGAAGGTAGTTGGCTGTGTTGGTTACTGTTATTGCTGATGTGTGAAGGCTTGCCCATGCAAATACAACAGATCACTACCACATAAAACCATTGCATTGCCTGTACCCTTAGAAAAGTCAACTGCAGTACATTTGCACGGCAATTTAGCAGTTTCCCCATGCTTTTTCAACAGTTATACTATGTCTTATAGTTTACCATGGTTTTCCGCCTCTCTGGACTTTACAATGCTATAGCGATGCTTTACCATGCCTTCACTATGCTTTATCGCACTTTGCTGGGCTTTTTCTATGGGTAGCTGTTTAATAAGCTCTAGGAGAACCAAGAAAGCAGAGATTCCCTGAAATATAGGACAGACTGACCTTCCGTTATATACACGGTGACATGGTTACATGTACTGTTCCATTAAAAACCGGACACTGTTTCCTATGAGCGCATGGAAGGTAACTGTGTCGCTGCACGCGTTTCACTCGTTGAATTTTCAACATTCAACGCACTGCAATTTCTTGACGGCCCATCTTTAGGAATCGCATAACAAGGCGTGTGTCAGCAGTGTTATCTCATGAAGGAGATGGACTGCCATGAACAGGTTTAAATGAAAATGTCAAACTGAGATTTAATATTGTCTCCATAACTCAAAACAAAAAGAGGATGTTATCAGCGTGTGTTTGCAAGCAGGCCATTTGTTGTATTATTTCATTAGGAGGCTGGTAATGCATGCATTGTAACTGCGGTATTTACAAGCACTGTATTACATACAGTCAGTGTAAAACCAATCATTCCTGGTATGAAGTGAAGGAGTCGCTGAGTGTTAGTGACACAGAGCTCTGCCCAGCATTTGTCACCACGCCCCTGGCTGGGCTTGCTGCTTTATCTCAGGGTGTGCAGGCGGCCGTCCTCAGCTTGATAAGTTAACTGTCAGTTTGTTCTTTATGATGCCTGGGCTGTCCTCCGCTATCCAGCAGCTCATCTCTCCAGCGCTGGGGCCTCTGAGCGCTGTGATAAACATGATTTACACGACGCGTCACAAAAAGCAGTGGACCCCGGACACCTCCCTCCCTTCCTACCTGAATAAAAAATAATATGTGCATGAAAGATAAGAAGCTTAACCTCTGCAGATCGCATGACCCCCTATACCTGCTGGAAGCGTCTGTTTCTAAGGCTGGTCACTGGGGTCTCAATAGCTACTGCCAGTGATTACCAAGCTGAGACTGAGCGCCCGAATGGGGCTGCACACAGCTCTGCTGAGCAGCGCTTTCCTGTTCCATGAACTGAATCACACAAGTGTTCTGTAACAATATATTTTCAGCTGTGATGGATACAAGTGCGGAAATGAACCAGGTTTTTTTTGCACCCCAAACAGCAAAACGCCAGAAAAACTATCGTTCTTAGCAACAACAGCGTCATCGCTCCTGTTCATCAGATTAGCCGGCCCGCCACTGGTATTGTTCAGACCTGAAGATTGTATTAAAACATGGCAAGGCAGAGGTCGGCGTGCGTCTACCGACACCAGCAATAAGGCACGAAACCCTGATCCACAAGCAGAGGAGAACTTGAAACATATATGGAAGATACTAGGTCAGTACCTTAGGCATATTAACAAAAATGCTATCCTTTTTCCTTGATTACAAGATCCGGTATCTGTTTGTTTATAAATGAACCCCTGTATGTCTCCATGTGTTTAGCTCTAGGGGTATGGTATCTACACGTCAGTCTGGACTGGGGGTGTGCAATGTGGGATCTACACGTCAATCTGGACTGGGGGTGTGCAATGTGGTATCCGGACAGTCTGGACTGGGGGTGTTCAATGTGGTATCCGGACAGTCTGGACTGGGGGTGTGCAATGTGGTATCCGGACATGATGTACGGACCAGGGGGTTGAGACAATGCAGCGTCCGGGTGATTTAAACTGAGCAGCTCAGGGTCACAAAGGCTCCTCTTTATCACCCCTCACCCCTTGCTCATGTGTGGGGTCTGATCAGTGTGGAGAGGTGCTCTATCTGGCACAGATCTCTCTCCTGATCACTTCAGAGCAGCGCGGTTTCTTATCAGAGGGAGGGGATCATTCTGAAGGATTAGATTAGACGTGCGGCTGCCCCTCCCCTTCAGGTTCTTCTGACCCTTTGTGATAACAAGGCCCGGCGGTCAAGCTCAATCTTCACAACGCTCGAGCGATAAAAAAGAAAACCAGGGGGAGGCTTTCAAACAGACGAGGGAAAGATATTTGATAAAAACAGCTGTTAGATTTCAACAGCTTTTCAGCATTTCTCTCTCTCCCCCTTTCTTAATTTTCCTCGGTCTCCTTTCACTCTCTCTCTCTTCCTCCTTTCTCTCTTTCATTCTCCCTCTCCCCCTCTCATTCTCTCTTTGCTCCTCCCCCTGCTCTCTCTCTCTCTCTCTCTCTCTCTCTCTCTCTCTCTCTCTCTCTCTCTCTTGTTCAGGTCACTGTTGCTCGACCACCGTGAATAATGAAACAAACGATCTGCACGCCCGCTTTGCTTCTCTCGTGTTTTCTAAACAAACCACGTTGGTTCAAACATGCATTGTTTTCTGCAGGAATGCCTGTGTTTCTCCCTGAGAGGCGGCACGTTCCTTGCACAGCTTCAGCAGCAGCACTCTGCTCCCCTGCACTCCACTGCCAGCGAGCAGACAGAGCCCGTTAGGGGCCATGTGCACACACACACTTTATTCTTAAAAAGAAAACAAGGCAGTGATGTTTCAAAGCAGCAAATGCAAACCCAGGAGCTCCACCATTCACCTTGGGCTGTCACTTGCTGGTTCTGTAACACTAGCTTTTTGATTTTCGCTTCATAATAAAATGGAGCAAGCTAGCATTAGAAAAGTAGTCCATGGCTAACTTGCATGGTAATTTTGCAGTTTTTCCAGGCTTTTCCAGGCTGTCAAATTCCAATGTCATCAAAATGGACATTTATAAAGAAATGCTATTGAAAATGAATGTACCACAGTTATAATTAGCACTTCATGAAAAGGTGTGTTTATTTTTTTACATGCTTG